>PVLC010036199.1:0-15915 GCA_004027655.1 Graphiurus murinus
AAAAAAAAAAAAAAAAAAAAAAAAAGAAAAAGAAAAATCATTCCTTAAATTCTTTTGGAACAACAAAAAGCCCAAAATAGCCAAAGTAGTTCTTAGCAACAAGAACCATGCAGGAGGTATCACAATATCTGACTTCAAACTCCACTACAAAGCCACAATAATAAAAACAGCATGGTATTGGCACAAAGACAGATACATAGACAAATGGAGCAGAATAGAAGATTCAGAAATAGACCCATGTTCTTACAGTCAATTGATTTTTTGACAAAGGAGCCAAAAATATACAGTGGAAAAAAGATATCCTCTTAAAGAAATGCTGTTGGCAAAACTGGTTAACCATCTGCAGAAAAATGGAAATAAATCCCACCTTCTCAACCTGCACAAGAGTCAACTAAAGGTGGATCAAATACCTGGAAGTCAGGCCAGCGACCTTGCAGCTACTTGAAGATGGCATAGGCCTAACACTTCAACACATAGGCACAGATAAAATCTTTCTCAATAAGCAACTCAAAAGAAGATCAATACATGGGACTGCATTAAACTGAAGAGCTTCTGTGTAGCAAAGGAAACTATCAAAAATCTCAACAGAGAGCCCACAGAGTGGGAGAAAATTTTTGCCAGCTACTCTTCTGATAGAGGACTAATATCTAGGCTATACAGAGAACTCAAGAAACTCACAGCTAAGAAAACAAATAACCCAATCAAAAAATGGGAAAAGGATTAAATAGGCACTTCACAAAAGAAGAAACACAAATGGCCAATAAATGTATGAGGAGATTTCAACATCATTAGCAATCAGAGAGATGCAAATCAAAACTACCTTGAGATTTCACCTAACTCCAATCAGTATGGCAATCATCAAGAACACAAACAACAACAAACGCTGGCGAGGTTGTGGAGAAGTGGGAATCCTAATACATTGTTGGTAGGATTGCAAATTAGTGCAACCACTTTGGAAAACAGTATGGAGGACCCTTAGATGAATGGAAATGAACCTACCATATGATCCAGCAATACCACTTCTGGGTATCTACCCAAAAGAATGGAAACCAAACTATCAGACCGACGCATGTGTATCTATGTTTGTAGCTGCACAATTCACAATTGCCAAACTATGGAAACTGCCAAGATGTCCATAGACAGATGAATGGATTACAAAACTATGGGATATGTCCACAATGGAATTTTACTCAGCCATAAAGAAGAACAAAATCATGTTATATGCAGGGAAATGGATGGAACTGGAAAACATTACGTTAAGTGAGATTAGTCAGTCATAAAAAGTAAAAATGAATATGTTCTCCCTAATATGTGGATGCTAGGGAGAAGATGGGGCATAAAAGGGACTTCAGATAAAAAAAAAGAGAAATCCTAGGTAAGCATAGAAATTGACTTAACTGAAGGTGATGGATGTGTGTGTGGGGGGGACACCCTAATGCACATGATGTACTTTCACAAATACATCAAAGTCAATCACTAATCTGAACTTGAGGAGGGAGGGTGAGGGAGTGGGGTGGGAATTGGGGAAGGGGTTAAATGAGAAATATGTGCATGTATGTCTTTATTAGCTTGTACCTAACAAAGATGTATGATTACAATGCACCAATGAATAAAAAAAAGAAATAAAGAAATAACACCCCCCCCAAAAAGAAGCAGTCTTTCCACTCATTGAGTTCCTAGTCTCCAAGTGCCTGAAACACACTATCTCCCTCTATTCTTCCACATTTAATCTCCTTTTTAAAATCCCATATATTTGATATATTGTATTTTCATTTTCGTTAGCCTTGTGCTGTTTTCAAATTTCTTTTTGGATTTCTCCCTTGACCAAGATTTCTCCTTTGTACAAGAATGTGTTGTTTAATTAACACATATTTATGATTTTCTAGTTTTCTTTATGCTATTTATTTTTATTTTTATTTCATTGTGGTCATAAAAGACACTTGTTTTAATTCATATTTCTTTAATTTGTTGACTTGTTTTGTGACCTAACATGTGATCTATATGGAGAAAGATCCATGTGCAATTGAGAAGAATGTATATTCTGTTTCCATTTGGATGGAATGTTCTATGGATGTTTGTCAGGTGCATTTGGTCTATATTGTTATTTAAGTCTTCTATTTACTTATTGATTTTCCATTTGGATGTTCTGTCCATTATTGAAAATAGGGTATTGAAGTTTCCTATCACCATATTATTTGTTATTGGTTTATCCCTTCAGATTTGTTAATGTTTGCTTTGTTTATTTTGCTGCACTGATGCTGAGTTTATATAACTATCTATATCATATCTATCTATCTTTATATCCTCTTGGTGTACTGGCCCTTTTGTCATTATAAAATGTTCTTCTTTGTCTCATGACAGTTGTTGGCTTAAAATCTATGTTGTCTAAGTATAGCCACCCATATTCCCTTTTGTTTACCATTTTCATAGATTTTTTTTCCATCCTTTCTTTTTTTTTTTTTTGGCAATGTATGCCCTTAAATGTAAAGTATATTTCTTATAAGATAGCATGTCATTGAGTCATGTTTTTCATTCACTCAGCCATTTGTCTTTTGATTGGGATGTGTATTCCATTTACATTTTTAGTAGCTATTGGTAAGAAAGACATTACTCTTGCCATTTTGTTGTTTGTTTTCTATTAGTCTTTTAGGGATTTTTGGAATTTTCTTGTGTTTTGTTGATTTTTTTTTAGTATTGTTATTAATGCTTTGATTTCTCTCTCTCTCTCTCTCTCTCTCTCTCTCTCTCTCTCTCTCTCTCTCTCTCTCTCTGTCTCTCTCTCTAACTTTTAGGTTTTGAGTTTTTTATGTTCAGGTCGAGGCTCACAAAGTATAGTAAAAACAGTCTATGTTAAGCTGATTATAACTTTAGTTCACCCCCCCCCCACTGTGTATTGTATATCTTTTAACATATTTCTAGTTTTAGTTGTTTTAAATATTTTTTAACTTTTATATTAGAATTGAAATCTATGTGCCATCATTGCAACAATACAGTATTCCATATTTGCCTACATATTTACTTTTAACAAGTGTCATACTTTCTTATGGTATCACTTTGCTATTTAGTGGCCTTGTATCTGAACTTGTGAAATTCCCTTTAGCATTTCTTGTAATGCAGAGGTAATGGTGATGTATGACACACCATCTTAACTTTCGTTGTTTGAGAAAGTCTTTATCTGGCCTTCATTTCTACAGGGTATAGTATTATACATTGATGGACAGATTTTTGGTTCTTTTTTTCTTCTAGCACTTTGAATATACCATTCTTCTCCTTTTTTCTTTTTCTTAAAAAAAATACTTTTATTAGTGCATTGCAATTACACATCATAATGAGGCTCAATTTGACTCAAACACACACACACACACACACACACACACACACACACACACACACACAGACACACATACAACTCTCGGTGTATTTCCTTCTGCATCCCAACTCCTTTCTAGCTGCGAGGTTCCCGATTGGAAAAAAAAAAATCTACTGAGTCTTGTGGTGGTTCCTTTTCATGTCACTAGTCACTTTTCCCATGATGTTTTAAAAATTACCTTTGTATTTGACTTTTGATAATTTGATTATAATATATACAAGTGTGAATTTCTTAGAGTTCATCTTATTTGTTGTTCTTTGGGCTTCTTGAATATGGATGTCCATTTTCTTCCTCAGACTTAAGAAATTTTCAGTCTTTCTTTCTTGTCTTTCTTTTATACTAGGGATTAATCTCAGGGGCATTCTACTTCTGAGCTACACCCCTGGCCATTTTTAAAAAATTTTTAAATTTTGAAACAGATTCTTGCTAAGTTGCTAAAGGTCTCACTGATTTGCTGGGGCTGGTCTTGAACCTGCAGCCCTCCTGTCTCAGCTTCCCAAGTACTGGGATTATTTCTTTGTTGAAATTATCACTTTAGTCATGCATAGTTCCCTGATATTGGTTATTGGTGAGCATCTTTTGGAGTTATTTTTAATTCTCTGTCAGGTAAATTTATATATATATATATATATATATATATATATATATATATATATATATATATATATATATATAAATCTGTTTCTGTTTCATTAGGATGGCTTCTGAAAAAATTTATCTTGTTATTTTGGGGTGGAGGGGACAACTTTCCCTAATTATTTATTTTTCTTCACTCTGGGTTGGTTTCTAAATAAAGAAGGTACCACTCCCAGTCTTTGCAGACTGATCTTTGTGGGAAATATAAGATCTTTTCTTCAAACCCAAAACAAAGACATCTCTATTTTGTATTAACTTCTGTTTTATGATACACAGTTTGTCCCCATTTTGTATTAATTCACATTTTATGACACCTGTTTGCCCACATTTTGTATTAACTCTGTCTCAGAATTTCGGAAATTCTCAGCTCACATAACTGTATCTGATGAGGTTAAAAACTAATAATGCGTTGGTTTAAACTATCTAATTGTGCAGTGTTGTGAAACCAAGCCATTGACAATCAGGCCATGGGGCAAGATGGAGCCACCAGAGACTCGAGTCTGAAAAGAGAGATGCTAGTTCTTTGGGCAGCCTCAGAGAAGCTGATGCCCTGGGCACATTAAATTTTCCCTTTTCCCGGACAGAAGCTGAGATCTGGGATTTTCATTTGCTTACTCTGTGATAATTAGAGGGGAGGATCAAAGATGCCTTCCATCCCATGGTATCTGCCATAACCATTCTCTTCCAAGGTTTTAGGCTGCCAAACATGTCAGAGATCCAGTATTGGAAAGACAGAAACCAGTCTTCTAGGGACCCTCTTCAGAAAAATTGGAGCGTTGTTGGACACGTGAACCAACTTCTTTCCTCTTCTGGCCAAATCTGGGAGCCAAAAGGCCTCTTCCTGATTCTGTGACACTATGCCAAGTGAAGGGTCCCCATGAAAGGATTTCCCAGATGGGCATGGTAGCATACACCTGTAATCCCTGTGCTTGGGAGGCTGAGACAGGAGGATCACAGGTTCAAAATCTGTGTGCGGTAACTTAGTGAGACCCTGTTTCAAAATAAAAAAGGGCTAAGGATATAGCTTAGAGGTAGAGTGTTCCTGGGTTCATTCCACAGTACAACACACACACACACACACACACACACACACACACACACACACACACACTTCCAGTTCTCCCTATTGGCTTCAGTGAGGCTGGTTGCTTTGAGTCAGACTTTGTATTGTCCCAGGGTACAGGAGACTTTCAATTAGTTACTAATTTCTCAAAAAGGAAGATTGTCTGTGGATTGTTGCTGAATCAATGTGTTTGTAGGGAAAGAAAGGTCCAGAGCTTCTTACTCTGCTATCTTGTTGATCTCACTATTGAAAGGATTATTCTTAGGGCATTGAGAAGACTGAGGAAAGATGGGAACATTTTTAGCAGAAGAGAACTGAGAAGGATCAGATGGTTGGCATTGCACTAGTTCAACAAGAGATAATGATATATGGACAAGGGCCCCAGCAGCAGCATATAGGAAAAGCACAAATTAACCATGTGTTTGAAAGGTAAACTCATCAGGGTTTATTGATTGCTTGGATCTATAGCCTGAGGGAAAATGAGAGATCAGGAATTATGTCCACAGCTTAAAGTAATAATGAAAGAAGTGTTATGGCTCATGACATCAGTCATCATTCTTCTTGTTAGCAAGTAATTTTTACCTATGACCTCTGCAGAATTAGTATATACAGCTATAGTATCATATAGCTGCCAGTGTCTCCAAGTCAATTCAATTATGATTTAATTCCAAAGCTGTTTTATTGGTTAAACATGAAAATGAACTTAATGTCATCAATTGCCAAATAGAAATAAAAATGTTTTAAATTTTGATAGGACAGTTAAATTTTGTTAATTTAAGCAGATCACATAATTGATTAGAATGATTTGAGTTATGTAACATGTTCAAGGAAATTAATTTTATTGCTTTGAAGTTCATAGAGCATCTCAAACTAGAATAAGAAATGCTGCCAAGTAGACATCCTATAGGACTTAACTTAATGGTTGATAGGTTTTAAGTAGAACAGCAAGTATTTGTAATTTAATGTTTCTCTGATTGTTGACTGTTTTATTCTCTGGTAGATTAAATGCACATCATTTCAGTTTTACTTACATTATTTCCTTGGCAAAATTCTTTAAGTATATAATACAAATATTATTCTATGTTGAAATTACTCCTATTTGTTACAGTGGAATACCAATAACTAAACTTTAAATTTTTATTGTAACTCAGTCGATACTTAAATGTGTTCAAGGTATAGAAAATTAAATAAATTCACTTAAAAATTGAAGTCCAAACAGAACTTTAAAACATCTGTGGGTTTGATTGTTATGTTATTCTTTCTTAGTAGGCATTTATTATTTAATATACATGCACAAGAGATAATGATGTATGAACAAGGGCTCCAACAGCAGCATTATAGGCTAACTGTCAGGCTAACTTGTTTTCTTGGTAGTAGGCCCTTTACAGTTCTTGACAGCTATATAGGTAATCTGTGAAACAGTACTTGTGAAACGACATTATGCGAATGAGTACATTCCTCATCAACCATAGAACTCTATATCTTTCTGTTTTTCCACTTGAAACAATCTAGCACAATATCTGTGAACCTAAGGTTTAGAAAATAAAAGTCTATTTAGGGTTGATTTGGAGCAGGGGGCTGGTTAGGGCCATATAGATTTTTTTTTTTTTTCAAAAGGAAAGACTCCTAACCCCTCCTTTGGCCAAGCAAATTCAGATTTGAAGGACATAATGACTTAGGTGACAATTCATTGTTTCATTATTATTTCTACCTTCATGCAGCTTATATCCTATTTTGGAGACAGATGATAAATAATAAACACAATGTGCATGTAAAGTACATATAATAGTTAAAGGTGATATGTGTTATAGAGAAAAGAAAAACAAAGCAGAATTCTGTCCTGTGGTCAGTGGAAAATGGGGATTTCTATTTTTACTTCCAAGTTAAAATAAATTAGGTTTCTGAGGGGTGCCAAGAATCAAGCTTAGGGACACTCTACCACTGAACTATATCCCTATACCTTTTTATTTTGAGAAAGGGTCTTGCCAAGTTGCCAAGGCTGGCCTTGAACTTAAGATCCTCTTGCCTTATCCTTTTGTGTACCTGGGATTACAGGTGTGCACCACCGTGCCTGGCAGAAATTAGATTTTTGAACAAGTTATTCACTCACATTAAAACTTTGATAAATTGCCCAGCCACAATCATAATTATCATCCCAGAGTGCCTATGATGTTACATATGTGTGCTATACCAATACAAATATTACAGCATCCTTACTATGTGCCAGATAATGTGTTAAGTGCTCTATGCAACATTATCTTCCCCATCTAACCATATAGAATATTAAGTATAATATCCACATTTTCCAGAGGAGAAAGTTAAGACCCTGAGATTAGATAAGTTGTCCAAGATGACATTTTCATGAAGAACAAAATAGTAATTCAAGCGTGAAGTCAAATCAGCTTTGAAGCCCACAGCTGTTCCTTGGACCCTGGGGGACCTGGTGATGGTATGTGCCTGTCTTCTGTTGTACCTGCCTCAACATCAGGAACTATTGGCCTCTTTCTGAATAATATGGGACTGTCATTTATTCATTCATTTAACAAACACTCATTGTACTAATTTGGTTTTTCAAAGACAGAGAAGTCACAGTCCCCTCCACAAAGGAACCCATGGTTTGATATGGGAAACAGAGAGGCAAAAATTTACTTTTTAAAAATCCAGTCAGTTTTGTAATAGAGATATGCATGCCATGGGGCTCTGAGACACCTTTCCTCTCCCTCCTCCTCGTCCTCCTCATCCTCCTCCTCCTTTTTTTTTTTTTTTTTTTTTTTTGCTGGAGATTTAAATCAGAGCCTCATGTATGCTGTGTTCTGGTTTGGATTTAGAATGTTCCTCATGTTGTAGTCAGGGCAGCCATGTTGGAGGCAGGGCTTGGTTGCTGAGATGGAGTCCCTAGTTGTGTGACTTTGGGGATTATATATGTGTTCTTCCTCTATTTGCTCTGTCTCTCTTCGATTTTGGCCTCCATGATGTGACAGCAGAGTTCATTCCTCTACTCTGTTTCCTACCACTACATCCTGAGCTCCATAGACATGGACTGAAACCTCTAGAACTGTGAGCAAATAAATCTTCCTCCCATTAAGTTATGGTTGTCAGGTATTTTGGGTCACAGAAATAAGAGTGCTGACTGAAATACTAGGCAAGTTGAAATGTAATGTTGGTCTTGACAATCTTCATAGAAGTGGCATTTACACTAAATCTTGAGTGATGAGTCAAATGTTGCCAGATGAAGTAGGCAAAGATACCTGGATAAAGAATTGCTATACAAAGGTCCCGAGGCAGGAAAAGGCAGTGGAGGGGAAAGGGCTAGTGTTGAACTTGGAAAGATAGATTGATACTAAATTGTGAAGGTTGTGAGGGGCCTATGAGTGAGGCTGCAATTATAATTGATTCTTTAGACTGGCACTTCAGCACTTCTCAAACTTTACCTGTGAGCTTAAACAGGAAGGTCTACTTCAGTAGGCTTGGAGTAGAGTCTAGGTTTTTGCACTTTTAACAAGTTCCCAGGTGTTTCATTTTGAATAGAAAGGTTGAATACCAGTGAAAGATTTATATCAGAGCAGTGGAAGGGCTAGATTTTCTTTTAGAAACACTATTGTGCTGACTAGGATTTTGAGTTTGAGGATTTGGTAGGAACTTCAGTCAGAAGGTTATTGTAGTTGCCAAAGTTGGAGCACATTTGGATTTGAACAAAAGCAAAAGCAGTTTGATTGAAAAGAACAGGAGAAATTAAAGAAATTTAGGTGTAATACAAAGGTCTTGGTGACTAGACATGAAAGTGAGGCAGAGGGACCACTAAGGCTGGGCCTGGCTGGGATCTGTTGCCTGAAAAAGTAAGTGTTGTTGTTGTTGTTTTTTTTTTTTACCAAGTTGGAGAGAAAGGAGTGTGTGTGTGTGTGTGTGTGTGTGTGTGTGTGTGTGTGTGTGTGTATGCTATCTGGCTGGCTGTGGGTTGTGGAAGACAGTGAGGTTAGTTTTAACATACGGACCCTAAATTGTACTGCCTTTAGAACTGGTGCTGAAGAGTGAATTTGGGAGTCATCAGCATGAAGATAATAGGTGACCTTGAAGAGGGAGGGATGGACATAGAATGTGGGGAGAGAAGAGTATCAAAGCAAATATCTTGTGGGGGTGAGGGAGGTTCCCACTGAGGATGGTGATAACATGGAATTGGAGGCACCAGAGAATCAGAGGTGATTAGGGACCAAGAAGCTGTGAATGGAGAGTGTGTAGAAGGCTAGGTTAGCCAGTCTCAGAAAATGAAGGGTCATATGTTTTCTGTTATATGAGGAAGCTAAGGAGTAATCGGGATACCAGAGGGAATTCAAATAATGGAGAGGAAACTCCAGTGGAGCCAAGGAAGTGGTCTAGGATAAGGGGAGTCGGGGGAGGAAGAATCAAGGAAGGAATCACTTCCATTGACAATATGTATATATGTGAGAATACTGATGTCAGTTTCAATATCCTGTATGGGGTTAGGGGCCGAGAGAAGTCCATCAAGTGCTATGTGCATGTATGTCACTACCATATGACTATTATGATGTGAGACTGTAATATACCAATAAAATTATATACAAAAGAGAAAGTGGTGAGTAAAATCAGATGATGCGTAAATCAAGGGAGAGAATTACTGCTCTTCCCAAATGAGGTTATAGTGAGAGAAGACAAGAGCATCAAAAGAACCTTGAGAAACTTACATTTTTCAGAGTCATGAGGACTGCATATGACCTTGGGAAAAGGCTGTAAAATCAGGATGTTGTACATCAAGAGGGAAAGGCATCCATATTCATTCGCTGTGAGACACTATGAGTGCAATTCAAAAATATGTTGTCAAGATTTGGAGTCTGGGCCCTTATGGTAACATATGAATAGAATTATAAAAGTTAGGAATGGGGAAATTTGTTTTGTTTATGAGACAGAACAAATAGAGACCTTTTTGGATATGTTAGTTTAAGGATTCAGTGTTGTAGACAAATAGAAGTGTTCCATAGCTCACTTTAAATATGGCATTTATATGGGTAGATGGTCAATTTGGAAATACAAATCACAGGGTGGTAGGCATAGGAATGAGGTGCTCTGCAGCTTTAGAAAGTGAAGAGGACATGTTTTAGAATTTGAGTCCACTTATCTCACTTAAAAAGTTTGCTTCTTCACATCACTCCAGTTATACATCACTCTGTGTGTGTGTGTGTGTGTGTGTGTGTGTGTGTGATAATGTTGACTGTGTTAGCCACAGCAAGAAGTATGTGAAGAGGACAATGATGATCTTGAAGTGTTCATGAAACAGGATGAAAGTTTTCCCAGAGAACAGAGGACCAATCCATTTACAAAGAGCACATAAGCAACTCTACCATTCAATCTAAATGCTCATTCTTAATCTGTCCACACACCAGTTTGGCTGTCTTCCAAGGCCTGTTGACACATACAATGCCATTCTGCAAATTAATGAAAGATGTTCCCTCTGGGCAGATGAATTACAAAATGGTATCCTGCCACAGCTCCTTAAGAGCTGGATCTTGAGCAAGGCTCGGTCCACTGGAGTCCTGCAAGGCAGACGATTCCAAAAGAAGGAATGCATGGCATATCCCACTTTGCATTATTATATTCTGGAAATTTTGGGCTTTGGGTTTTGCTTTTACATTAATTATAAAGGAAAATTTCTTAGAAACATGTGGCCTGACAGATACTGATCTCTTAGCTGAAAAAAAAAAAACAGTGCCTCGAGACAACCCAATTCATTAACCTCTTACAAGCATTAGTCTAGAAATAGGCTTTGCAAGTTTATCTAAATAGTTACTACAAATATTCCTTTGCACACTCCCACCTGGTCTCCCTGGAATTTTACAGGACACATTAACCCTCTAGCTACCTGAGATAAGATAAGAACACTGCTTAAAGGGGCTAAACAAATAGTAAAGATTTTAACTAATGGAAAAGAATTTTTATATACATGTTGTATTTTTAAGAATATTTATGTACAAAAGAATTTTTATATATCTGTTGTAACCTTGACTGGTTGAGGATGACCTTTGGAAATTCCTGTTCTATATGCCTCATTGCAAAAAAAAAAGTATAAAACAGCAACTAACAATAAAACAGATACACTTCTTCACTGCATTCGGTGTCAGTGTATTCTCCTGGCCTCGTCTCAATCCACACCTGTGGAAGGACCCCTGACCCCACTGTTCCGAGGGCTGGTCCCTGGCAGTATCCCTTCTTTCCAGCTCCAGGGTATGTGACTTGGTCAGCAGAACTTCTGACTGCACTTACCCTAGTTTGCATATTCTGGCATCTGGTTAAAATGTGTAAATTGCACAGTCGACTCACATGCAGCTCTTCTCTTTTCCCCTTCCCTTTCTCTTTCTTCTTCTCCTTCCCTTTATTCTCTGTTTCCAAATTACATTGGATCATTGGATAACATCATTAAAAAGCAACATTTTCTTATTCTTTTTAAAAAATTATTGTGAAATAAGGTACCAAACACATATGTTGGAGAAAAGATAGACTTTTCAACAACTGGTGATGGGAAAACTGGTTATCCATTTGTAGAAAAATGAAATTAAATTACCTGTCACCCTGCACAAGAGTCAACTTAAGATGGATCAAAGCCCTAAAAATTAGACTTTGAAATTACTAGAGGAGGGCATAGGTCCAACCCTCCAACATATAGGCACTGGTAGAAACTTCCTCAATAAGACCCTAAAAGAACAGGAAATTAAAACAAGAATGAATAAATGGAATGGCATTAAACTAAAAAGTTTCTTCTCATCAAAGGAAATCATCAAGATTTTAAAGAGAGAGCCTACAAAATGGGAGATCTTTGTCAGCTATCCCTCTGATAGAGGACTAATATCTGGAATATACAAAGAACTTAAAAAACTTAACATAGAAACAAATTACCCAATCAAGAAATGGGCAAGTGAACTAAATAGACACTTCACAAAAGAAGAGATACAAATGGCCAATAAATACATGAAAAAATGTTCAAAATCATTAGCAATCAGGGAGACACAAATCAAAACTACACTGAGAGTCTATCTAACCCCAATCAGAATGGCAATCATTAAGAAATTAAATAACAATAAATGTTGGTTAGATGTGGGGAAATTGGAACTCTTCTACATTGTTGGTGAAATTGCAAATTAGTGCAGCTGCTATGGAGATGAGTGTCGAGATTTCTCAGAAAATTGGGAATGAATCCTCCATATGATCCAGCTATAGCACTTCTGGGTATCTTTTCACAGGGACTGAAATCAGAATATTATAGTAATATATGCACATCCATGTTTATAGCAGCACAATTCACAATAGTCAAATTATGGAACCAACCCAGGTGTCTATCAACAGATGAAGGGATTATGAAATGATGGGATATAAACACAATGGAATTCTACTCAACAATCAAGAAGAACAAAATAATGTTATTTGCAGGAAAATGGATGGACCTGGAGAACATTGTGTCAAGTGAGATTGGCCAGTCACAGAAAGTGAAGGGTCATATGTTTTCTCTCATATGTGGAAGCTAGGCAGTAATGGGGATACCAGAGGGACTTCAGATAATGGTGTAGAAATTCCAGTGGAGCGAGGGAGGTGGTGTAGGGAAGGGTGAGGGGAGAGGAATGATCAATGAAGAGAATATTTTTATTAGCATTATGTGCATATTTAAGAAAACCAATGTCAACCTCAATACCTTGTATGGAGAAAGGGAATGGGGGAATAGGGAGGGAACTGGAAGAAAGCTCAACAAGCACTCTGTGCATGTATGTCATTATCACTGTGAACTGCATTATGATGTGAGACCATAATGTTGCAATGAAAGCATAAAAAAAAAAGATATTGTGCCAGGGGTGGTGGTGTGGTGGTGCACCCTTGTAATCCCAGTACTTGGGAGTCTGAGACAGGAGGATCCAGGTTCATGACCAGCCTCAGCTATTTAGTGAGGCACTCTGCAACTTAGTGAGACCCTGTTTCAAAATAATTAAAAAAAATAGGACTAGTGGTGTAGCTCAGAGGTAGAATGCCCCAAGTTCAATCCCTAGTACCCCCCCCTCAAAAAAAAAAGGATATTGTTAGGCTGGGGTTTAGATCAGTTGTAGAGTACTCACTTAGCAAGTGTAAGGTCCTGGGTTCAATTCCCCAACACTGCAAATAAATAAGAAGGAAAAAGAAAGAAAAATATTGTAAAATATATAAAGCATATAATTTATCATTTTAACCGTGTGTGTGTGTGTGTGTGTGTGTGTGTGTGTGTGTGTGTGTGTGTGTGGTGTGTGTATTTTCCTGGGAATTGAGCCCAGAGCTTTGAATATTCTACGCAGGTGCCCTACCACTGATCTATACACCTAGCTCTCTTTTCTGTTGTGATATTGAGTCTCATTAAGTTGCCAAGGACAGTTTCAAACTTGTGATCCTCCTGCATCAGTCTCCCGAGTCACTGGGATTACAAGCATGTGCCACCATAACCAGCTTTCATTTTAATCATTTTAAAGCATACAGTTCAGTGGCATTAAGTATATTCATATTGTTTTGTAACCACCACCACTGCCCATCTCTAGAACCCTTTCGTCTTCTTAAACTGAAACTCTGTATTCATTACTCAACTCTGTTTTCTTTTCTCCCCATGCCCACCATCAACCATCATTCTTCTTTCTGTCTCTGTGATTTGCCTACCTTCTAAGAGGATTAATACTGTATTTGTTCTTTTGTGACTGGTTTATTTCACGTGGGATAATGTTTTCAAGGTCCACTCATGTTATAGCATGCATCAGAATTTCCTTGTTTTTGAGGCTGAATAATAGTTCTCATTCTTTCTCTCTCTCTCTCTCTCTCTCTCTCTCTCTCTCTCTCTCTCTCTCTCTCTCTCTCTTTCTCTCCATACATATATATATATATATATATATATATATTTGTTTGTTTATATATGACATATTTTCTTTACCCATTCACCTGTCAACGGACACTGACTGCCTCCACCATTTTCCTTTTGCGAATAATGCTGCTGGATATGGAAATATCTGTTTGAGTCTCTGCTTTCAATTCTTCTAGCTATATACCCAAGACTGAAAATGTTGAATCATATGATATTTTCATGTTCTTTCATATTTTCATGAACTTTACTTTTTAGTAATTGAAGTTTCTTGAAAAGTCTAACACTTATCCTTGACATTTTCTTTCTTTCAATACTTCTTGTACTGAGTAATCTAAGTTTAGTTCTCTTTTTTCCTACTTTCAACTATGTTCTGTCATGTTCCTGGCTGTTAATAATACCTAGGGGTATTTCATAATTATCTGGTTGCTTTTGGTTACTAACAACTGGTCCAATCCTAAACACTCTAGCTTTCCTTTTCTCTTTTACTACCCCTAGTTCAGGCTTGACTGAGGGACTGGCAGGGGATGAAGTAAAGACTAAACTCTTGTTTACCCTCTTCCTGCTGGAAGATTCTGGATCCCCTTGAGGAGGAAGAGAAAAATGAAATGCAGAAGTGCCTACTTCTTGGACTTTAATTTCCTTTTCTAGAGTTCACATAGGGAGTCCTTTGGCTGTAACTTAGCCTCTCTCAATTTATATGCCCCTGGAATTGATTAGGAACTACTTGGCACCTGTTATTAAAACTTTTTATGATTTGCTGGCATTGTCTGTTTTACCCAATAGATTTACCAAATCTATTTGTGTTACACACAACCTGAATGTTTTTTCCCTACCTTAAAAAAACAAAAACCTTGTAGTTTGTTGATGTTTTATAACCTATATCTGTTGGCATGTTTGCATCTTCCTGAGTTTATCCCTGAATCATGTTGCTGGGTTTTCTATTATTAGATGCCTTTGGCAACCCCCAAACCCCAGCTTCTTAGGAGGGGAAGTTTTGTCGATCCATTATATTGGATTTTACTTGTTTTAACATCAGAGTTTAAGCTTGCTTTCCAGATCTGGAAATACAACTAATTTCCAGATCTTAGTACTGGGCATCAAAGTCAACTTTGGCATAGATCTGACTTTTCCCTTAGCCTAGCCTTACCTGTATTTGATAACTCTGAATTTGGTTTGGTACACCTCTTAGTTTCCTTCCTATTCACAAACTAACTCTTATGAAAGTTTGAAAATTTTTATTTTTATAAAATTAAAAAATGTAAAAAGAAAATAAAATCACTTAAATTATATTACTTATTTAATAAATTTGATCATTTTCATGCATATATAAACATGTATATTTGAGATGACATAACATATAGTTTCATATCCTGATTTTTACTTAGTATGAATATTTTTCCATGTAGTTAATAATATTTGAAATATAATCTTTAATTGGCATAGTGTATTGTATTATATATTTAGGTAATTATCTAGGTTTGAAGCATTTATAATAATATTTAACACTTATTTAGTACTTACTATGTGCTGGTTAGTACTCTAATGCTTTCCATATATTAACCCATTTAATTGTCATGACTTTTTAAAAATTTATTTTTAATTAATATGTAGAAATATACAAATTATAAATATTAATGGGATACCATGTAATGTTTCAACACATGCATACATTATATGATATTTAGATAAAGTTACATATATTTATTTCCTCAAGTATTTATCATTTCTTTATAGTTAAGACTTTCTTTTTTTTTAATTTTTTATTGTAGCAACTTGTGCAATATAGCATACATTTTTGTTAAGTACAAATTGTTAACAACATATTTGCACACAATTCTCATTTGACCCCTTCCCCGATTCCCTCCCCATTCCCTCCCCCTCCCTCCCCCTAAGGTTCACTTCAGTGAGTGACCTTGATATGATTGTGTAGGTACATCATGTGCTTTAGGGTGTCCCTCTGCCCCATGAATCCAC
>PVLC010036200.1:0-15915 GCA_004027655.1 Graphiurus murinus
AAAAAAAAAAAAAAAAAAAAAAAAAAAAAGGACTGGAGGTGTAGCTTGGAGGTAGAATGCCCCAAGTTCAATCTCCAGTACTGCAAAAATAAATACAATAAAATAAATAATAAGGCTGGGCGTGGTGGCGCACGCTTGTAATCCCAGCATTTGGGAGGCTGAGACCGGAGGATCCAGGTTCAGGGCCAGCCTCAGCTACCTAGTAGGCCCTCCCCAACTTAGTGAAACTCGGTTTTAAAATACAGAATAAAAAATAGGGCTGGGGTATAGCTCGGAGATAGAACGCCCCTGAGTTCAATCCCCAGTACCGTAAAAAATAAATAAACAAATAAATAATAGTATTTTGGATATATCTGGTTAAATAAAATATAATAAAAATTTTGCTCTTTTTTTGGACTATTTCTTAGTGTGGTTACTAGAACATTTAAAATTATACTTGTGATGGGCATAGTGGCATAGGCCTGTATTCCCAGTACTTGAGAAGCTGAGACAGGAAGATTGCGGGTTCAAGACCAGTCTCAGCAATTTAGCGAGACCCTCAGCAACTTAGTGAGACCCTGTTTCAAAACAAAAGAGGTTGGAGGTGAAACTTAGAGGTAGAGTGCCCCCAGGTACAATCCACAGTATAAGAAAAAAAAAAAAAAAAAAAAAAAAGAGAGAGAGAGAGAGAGAGAGAGAGAAGAGAAGCTAGGCATGGTGGTACATGCTTGTCATCCCAATACCTGATTTGGGAGGCTGAGTCAGGAGGATCACAGATTCCCTACCAGTCTTAGCAATTTAGTGAGACCCTGTTTCAAAATAAGAAAATAAAAGCCGGGCGTGGTGGCGCACGCTTGTAATCCCAGCATTCGGGAGGCTGAAACCGGAGGATCCGGGTTCGCAGCCAGCCTCAGCTACCTAGTGAGGCACTCTGCAACTCAGTGAGACTCGGTTTCAAAATAAAGAATAAAAAATAGGGCTGGGGGCATAGCTCGGAGGTAGAACGCCCCTGAGTTCAATCCCCAGTCCCGAAAATAAAAGAAAATAAAGCCGGGCGTGGTGGCGCATGCTTGTAATCCCAGCATTCAGGGAGGCTGAGACCGGAGGATCCGGGTTCAAGGCCAGCCTCAGCTACCTAGTGAGGCACTCCACAATTTAGTGAGACCCTGTTTCAAAATAAAGAATAAAATATAGGGCTGGGGGTATAGCTCGGAGGTAGAATGCCCCGGAGTTCAATCCTCAGTACCGCCAAAAAAAAAAAAAAAGGAACTGGAGCGGAGCGTGGTGGCACACGCTTGTAATCCCACCATTTGGGAGGATCCAGGCTCGCAGCCAGCCTCAGCTACCTTGTGAGGCACTCCACAACTTAGTGAGACCCTGTTTCAAAATAAAGAATTAAAAAAAAAAAATAGGGCTGGGGCTGTAGCTCGGAGGTAGAATGCCCCTGGTTCAATCCCCAGTACTGCAAAATAAATAAATTAGGCTGGGGGTATAGTTCAGAGATAGAATGCACATGGGTTCAATCTCGGTAACACACACACACACACACACACACACACACACACACACACACACACACAAGAATAGAAAAGAAAGAACGTTAGCCCCAGGAGCGCGGAATCACTATTGCTTCTCCTCGGTCTCGCAGGTGCCTGGCACGCGGCAGGCCCTTGACTAATATATATGGAATGACTATAGACAAATACTACTCATCAAAACAAACAGTACCCAACTTCCTGAGAGTTAGCGAGTTCCCGATTAAGGGAGCATCCATGCTGATGCTGAACCATCGTACCCTGCAACTCATTCATGCTGCAAGGCCCAAGCCCGTTTCCCTCCAGTCCACAGTTTCCTCTTTCTACAGTTTGTGGGCTGCGAGACGCGCTCGGCCGCGCTCCTGCCTGCCATTCCCGAGGACGCCACCAGGGGGCGCGGCGGCGCCACAACAGCGCAACCAGCGCCGGCGGACGCGTCCCGACGTCCCTGGAACGTTCTGCCGCGCGGCGTGGGGGCTCGGGGCGCGCGCGGGGGGCGGTGACTCAGGCGCGCCCCCGCTGCCGGGCCCGCGAGGGGCGCGCACGGCCTCGGGAACCCGCCCGGCGCCGCGTCCATTTTTACCCGAACGCCGCTAAAAATAGGCGCCGCGCTCCAAGCGGATCCCGAAATAGCGGCCCCCAGATAAGGCAGGACGACTCAGCGCTTCCGGGGAGCGGAAGGGGAGGCAGCGAGGGGGAGTGTGCCGGGCGAGCGGGCCCCCGCTCCGTCCCTGCGGTCACACTGGTCTCCAGCCGCGATCCCGACCCCCGCCGGGTCACCAGCCTCGCCTCCTCCCTGCTCCCTCTCTCGGGCCCCCCGCCTTACGCCGGTCCCCGAGTCCTGTCCTCCCAACCTCGGCTTCACCTCCGTCCTCGCGCAGACCGAGTCCCCTCCCCCCCTCCGCTGCGCCCCCCGCTGGGATTCATCCCATCCCCCACCGGGTCGCCAGTCTCGGGCCCTCCCGCCCAGCCCAGTCTTCAACCCCAATCTTGGGAGTGGAGGGTCACAGAAAGACAGACCAGCGACCTGGGGGCTGGGGGTGGCAGTCTGAATTCTTGGTTTGTACCTACAGTGGCAGTGTAGGCGTAGGTCTGGGCCAGTCTTGGGGCGAGATGTGGCCAGCATCAGGGGTAATCTGGTGATCAGTGTCTGAGCTCAGGCTGGGGACACATGCAGGTGTTTTTTTTGTTTTTGTGTTTTTTTTTTGCGGTATTGGGGATTGAAGCCAGAGGCATTCTACCTTTGAGCTACACCCCAGGCCTATTTTTTATTCTTTATTTTGAAACAGGGTCTCACTAAGTTGCGGAGGGCCTCACTAGGTAGCTGAGGCTGGCCCCGAACCTGGATCCTCCAGTCTCAGCCTCCCAAATGCTGGGATTACAAGCGTGTGCCACCACGCCCGGCTCATGCAGGTCTTTTGTTAAGAGGTTGGGGTTCTCTGTGTCATCAGAGTCCGAGCTCCCCCTAGCACCCATAGCTTGGTTCACCAGTCTTAATTCTATTAAGATTATTTTTCTCAGCCAGGTGTGGTGGGGCACACCTACAGTCCCAGTACTAAAACAGGAGGATCTCCCATTTGAGGCTAGCCTCTGCGACATAGCAAGACTCTCAGCAACCTAGCTAGACCGTTTCAAAGCAAAAAGTAAGATGGACTGCTGTTGTAGCTTGGCGGTGTCCTGTCCTGCTGGCCCCAGCAAATGGGGTGCACCAGACAATTTAGGCCAAATTGTTTGACTGTGGATGGGATACAGCCTTGGTGGTGGTAAGGTCCCTGTCCCTGAAGGACACCAAGCTCCAGCCAGGTGCCCAATCATGTTCTGTTGGAATGACGGGGAAGGGGGGGAGGGGGATATGTATGAACCACCAGGCAAAGGGATGGAGCTGCAGGATCCCTTAAGGCGAGAAAAGTCATGTAGTTAGGATTAAAGAATTAGGAGGCCAGACCACATAGGGCCTGGTGGGCCATGGTAAGGAGCCTGGACTTTTCCTCTAGTGGCTTTGGGGAGCCATGACATGTTCTGATCAGGGGAGGTATGGAGGCAGGTTTATGCTTTGGCAAGACCTTCCTGGCTTCCTTGTGGAAGTGGGGAGCAAAGGGGCCTGAACCTTGGTAGGAGTGTGAAGTGAGGGAGGAAGGGGAGAAAGAGAAAGGAGGAATTTTTTTGTTTTTGCAGTGATGGGGATCAACCCAGGGTCTTGCACATGTTTGGCAAGTGTTCTACCTCTGAGTTACACCCCCAGCCCAAAGGAATAGATTTATACAATATAACTGGGGATGTAGCTTAGAAGGTAAAACATCCCTGGGTGTTCCCAGTACCACACACACACACACACACACACACACACACACACAAATAAGCCAAAGTCAGGCCAGAAAGGTTCATTTTTATTTTTGTGGTACTGGGGATTGAACCCAGGGGCATTCTGCCTCTGAGCTACACCCCTAGCCCTATTTTTTTTTTTTTTTTTCGGTACTGGGGATTGAACTCAGCGACATTCTACCTTCAAGCTATACCCCCAGCACTGTTTTTTATTCTTTATTTTGAAATAGGGTCTCACTAAGTTGCGGAGTGCCTCATGAAGTCATTGAGGCTGGCTGTGAACCGGGATCCTCCAGTCTCAGCCTCCCAAAAGCTGGGATTACAAGCGTGCACCACCACACCCAGCCTTTTTTATTTATTTTGAAACAAGGTCTCCCTGAATTGCTGTAGGTCTCCTTAAGTTGCTGAGACTGGACTCCAACCTTGAGATCCTCCTGTCCCAGCCTCCCAAGTACTGGGATTATAGGTATACACCACTACACCTGTATCTATTTACTTATTTTTTACTGACATAATATTTGTGCATTTTTTTTGTGTGTGTTTGTGGTACTGGGGATTGAACCCAGGGACACTGTACCTCTGAGCTACCCTAGTCCTTTTCATATTTTTATTTATTTATTTATTGCAGTACTGGGGATTGAACCCAAGGGCATTCTACCTCTTATTGATTGATTGATTGATTTTTGCGGTACTGGGGATTGAACAACAATGTGATATTTTAGCTCATTGGGTAATGATCAACTCAGGGTCATTAGCCTGTTCATCACCTTAAGATGTTATCATATCCTGGATCCCAGTACCCAGTGGTTACTCTTGTGTGCAAGCTCAGTGGATTCATTGAGCTCTCATGACGTCCTCCACCTGTGCTAAGTCCCTCACAGCAGTGCATGTGCTTAATTACCATCCAGTGTAACTTAGCTAGACCCTGTTTCAAAATAAAAAAGGGCTGGCTGGGCATGGTGGCGCACACTTGTAATTCCACTACTTGGGAGGCTGTGACAGGAGGATGGCAGGTTGCAAGCAAGCCTCATCAACTCAGCAAGGCCCTCTGCAACTTAGTAAGACCCTGTTTCCAAATAAGAAATAAAATTGGGCTAGGGGTAAAATTTGGAGGTAGAATGCCTCTGGGTTCAATCTGCAGTATGTACATACATACATACATACATACATACATACATACATACATACATAAATGGACTGAGGGTGTAGCCCAGAGGTAGAATACTTCTGGGTTCAACCTCCAGTACAAGGAAGGAAAGAGGAAAGAAGGGAGAGAGGGAACAGGAACCAGGCTTGGAGAGAAACAGGGATGTGTCCTCTCCAGCAATCAGCTCTGAAGGTTTTTCAAAACTGGGGGCAAGGATATCAAGAGATGAGAGAAGCTCAGTCCAGAAGCTAGGACTCAGATCCCAGGGAACTGGGGAGAAGGAGTGCCAGCGAATATTCAAGGAATCCTGCCTGGAAAAGGTAAAGGCATGTGGCTGGCCAGGAGGGCACCTTCCAGACCCTTCTGATGAGGGCTTGCATGGAAGTAGATCACTCCCTTTGAGGGGCTGATGTACCACCAGCATCAGAGCAGTGTCCCCTCCGCAGGCCCCCGGGAGTGTTTGTGGAAGGAGAATGAGAAGCTCCTTGATGACATCTCAGGGACACACCTTGGTGACAGCACAGCGTCTGTTATGACGTCTGAGTGATTCTCCAACTGACTGTTACCACCAGCATCTCTAGTCATGCCCTATGGGGGGATGAGGATGGAAGGAAGTGACAGGCAGGGGTGCGCGGGGAGCCTGCGGTCACACAGAGACCAGGCATCGAGGAGCTGAGGGTGGATGCTTTGCCTTGGCACCAAGAAGCCGGGCTGATTCCAGGAGGGGTTGGTCACAGTCGATTTGGGATGGGATCAGCCCAGAGGCTTCTGGGATTAAGGAATACAATTTTGTTGACTGCAGCGTCGCTGATCACCTTGAGTAGTAACTGAGACAGATTAGGTGTTCAGTACAGTTTTGTTGAATGAGTGAATCAAATGAAAGAAGTTAGCACTTTCAGGGACTCATTTACCCTCTTGACTAACAGCTGTGGCCACTGGGCTGCCGCAACCTAGGGCTTCACGAAGCACATCCGTCCCTACCCCGGTCTCAGATCCAGACCTCACTTCTCCGTTGGGAGCTGGTGGAGCAAGAAAACGAGTTTGAGCCTCGGGGGTCCGCCCCCGGTGTCGTCACGAGCCGCTGGGGATCCCGGCCTAGGCCCCTCCCTCGGGCTGGGGAAACCAAGGAACCCGCGAGTCCGGACTCCGGCCCCTCCCCCGGGAGCAGGCAGCCCTGACCGGGTTACAGGTTACATAACTCGTCGTCGTCCCGAGGGACGTCGCCGGACGTCCTGGCTAAGCCGGGGACAATGGGCGGGGAGCACCCCTCCCGCCGGGAGTCTGCAAATGGCAAGGCACCCCCCCCTCTGATTCACCCTTATTTCCGGTCTGTTTCGACTTCCCTCTCTGGGATCTTCGTCTCCCCAAAACTACCCTCGTTCCTTATACTGCCTATAATTCAGCTCTTTCCCTGACCCTGCAAATGTTCGTACTCTACACCCGCGTACCCCCTTAGACTTCTCAAGTACCCGTCAAATCCTAGCCCTTACACCACCACTTGTAATTCCCCAGTCCCACAAATTTCCAGTTCCCCAT
Organism: Graphiurus murinus; assembly: GCA_004027655.1. Taxonomy (NCBI): domain Eukaryota; kingdom Metazoa; phylum Chordata; class Mammalia; order Rodentia; family Gliridae; genus Graphiurus; species Graphiurus murinus. Next base: position 6,520 of record PVLC010036200.1, read on the forward strand.
ATCCTTTCTTCGCTCAGCCATTCCCGGCTCGCTTCTGGCTCCCCCAAACTACTCCCACTATCCTGCCCCGGTTCCATATTTCCTCCCTTGGCTCCCCCAACTTTACCCTAGTATCGCTCAGTCTACCCCAAACTCCTCCCTGCTTCCCTCAAACTGACCTTTGATAATCTTTCTCCTGCTAATCCAGTCCCCGAAAATGCCCCAATACCCCTACTTTGTCCCCAGATCCCATCCCCCCTTCTCCCCATTCCTGAACACAGTCTCCCAAGTTGTCTCCCAGGCCCGGGGCAGCCCGCGCCCATCCCAGTCCGCTCCCACGCGGAGCCGCCGGAGTTCCCAGGCTGCGCTCCCGAGGTGGCCCAGAGACCCAGTTTGCAGTAGCAAAACATTGGTCTCCAGGCAACAGGCCCCGCCCCGCCCCGCCCCGCCCCGCCCCGGAGTGGCGCGCGGTGGCCCAGGCCGCGCCGGGGCATGGCGAACGCCGGCGGAACCCAGGGGAGGCGGGCGCCAGAACCCCCGGCCCTCACCCCAGAGGCCAGGGGCGCGTGGAGACCTGACACCTAGAAAGCAACGTGAAAACTGAGGAGGCCTGGGGCCAAGAAACTTGGAGAAGTGAGTGGCTACTAGGAGCTGTCGGAGACGAAGAGATAATGAGAGACTACACGACCAACGGAGCAGGGACGAGCCGCAGAAATAAACACAGAGATGGTGCGATTACGTACAGGCAGCCCCCAGACCCGCAGGGACGCCACTGATGGCAAGATAATCTATCTCTGATCTTTGGGGCCTTTGCACCCCCTCTCCGGGACTTCCCCTCTTCGACTCTCAGTTTCATATCTATAAAATTGGGGACATGAATACGCACCGCTTAGCAAATAGAGTTGTGATGATTTAGTGACTTCTCAGACCTAGACCTTGAAGCAACGTTCCTGGCACATATAGATCGTTCATTCAGCCTACAATTATTTAGCATCTAGTATATGCCAGGCACTGACAAATGCTGTGGGCATATAACAGTGAAGGAGACAAAAGATCTGTCTTTCCCAGAGCTTACTTTTTGGGAGAGGAGAAGGGGGCCTATAAAATAAATAGATGATGGAGCCGGGCGTGGTGGCGCACACCTGTAATCCCTGTACTTGGCGGACTGAGGAGGATCACAGGTTCAAGGACAGCCTCAGCAAGCAGTGAGACTCTCATCAACCTAGGGAGACCCTGTTTCTAAATAAGAATTAAAATCGGCCTGGGAGCCGGGCGTGGTGGCGCACGCTTGTAATCCCAGCATTTGGGAGGCTGAGACCAGAGGATCCGGGTTCTCGGCCAGCCTCAGCTGCCTAGTGAGGCACTCCACAACTTAGTGAGACTCGGTTTCAAAATAAAGAATAAAAAATAGGGCTGGGGGTATAGCTCGGAGGTAGAATGCCCCTGAGTTCAACTCCCAGTACTGAAAAAAAAAAAAAAAAAAAAATCGGGCTGGGGGTATAGCTCAATGGTAGAATGTGTCTGGGTTCCATCTCCAGTATCACAAAATATATATATATATATATGATGGATAAACATAATAAGCTAATTGGATAGTACTCTGGAAAGTAAGAAGTGAGGGGGAAGCAGAGGAGGAGGGTGGAGGGCTGTCCTTGTAATGAGGTGGTCAGGGAAGGCCTAAACGGGGAGCAAAGACCAGACACTGGTGAGGGAGAAGCCTTGCAGACATCTGGACTAAGAGCATCCCAATCAAAGGATACAGTAAGTGCAAAGATCTTAAGGTGGGAACATGTCCTGTCTGTTGGAGGAACAGGGAAGAGGCCCCCATGGCAGAAAGAACAACGGGAGCACTGGCTACAGATGAGGTCACAGAGGTTAAGGGTCCATCCAGTAGGGCACCCTTTGACCGAGTGCAGAACACTGGGAAGTTTTTGAGCAAAAGAGGGATGTGCAGCCGGGCGTGGTGGCACACGCTTGTGATCCCAACATTCGGGAGGCTGAGACTGGAGGATCCAGGTTCGAGGCCAGCCTCAGCTACCTAGTGAGGCCCTCCGCAACTTAGTGAGACCCTGTTTCAAAATAAAGAATAAAATAAAGATAAAAAAATTCTTTATTAAAAATAAAGAATAGCAGCCGGGCGTGGTGGCGCATGCTTGTAATCCCAGCATTCGGGAGGCTGAGACCGGAGGATCCGGGTTCGCGGCCAGCCTCAGCTACCTAAGTGAGGCACTCCGCAACTTAGTGAGACCGGTTTCAAAATAAGGAATAAAAAATAGGGCTGGGGGGATAGCTCGGAGGTAGAATGCCCCGGAGTTCAACCCCCAGTACCGCAAAAAAAAAAAAAAAAAAAAAAAAAAATAGGGCTGGGGGCATAGCTCGGAGGTAGAATGCCCCTGAGTTCAATCCCCAGTACCAAAAAAAAAAAAAAATTTAAAAGGGCTGCAATGTAGCTCAGAGGTAAAATGCACCTGACTTCAATCCCAATTTAAAAAAAAAAAGAGAACTGATTTTAATTTTATATTTTTATAATATTTATGTTTGTGGTACTGGGGATTGAACCCAGATTACACCCCCAGTCCTTTTTTTTTTTTTTACCTTCCTCTTTTCTTTTCTTTTCTTTTTTTTTTCCGTACTGGGGATTGAACTCAGGGGGATTCTACCTCCGAGCTATACCCCCAGCCCTATTTTTTATTCTGTATTTTGAAACAGGGTCTCACTAAGTTGTGGAGTGCCTCACTAGGTAGCTGAGGCTGGCCTTGAACCCGGATCCTCTGGTCTCAGCCTCCCGAATGCTGGGATTACAAGCGTGGGCCACCACGCTCTGCTCTTTTTTATTTATTTATTGTAATGCTGGGGATTAAACTCAGGGACGTTTTACCTCTGATCTACATCCCCAGCCCTATTTTTATTTGGAACCAGAGTCTCGTTAAGTTACTGAAAGTCTCGCTAAGTTGCTGAGGCTGGCTTCAAACCTGGTATCCTCCTGTCCCAACCTCTCAATACTGGGGTAACAGGTGTGTGCCACCATGCCCTCCTCCTCTTTTTTTTTTTTTTTTTTAGTACTGGGGATGGAACCTAGGGGCATTCTACCTCTGAGCTACACTCCTAGCCCTATTTTATTATTTTGTTTAAACAGGATCTCACTAAGTTGTGGAAGGTCTCACTAAGTTGCTGTCTTTTTTATTGTTTGAAAACAGGATCTCGCAAAGCTATTGAGGTTCTCGCTAAACTGCTGAAGCTTCCATCCACTGCGGTTACAGGCCTGCACCACCATGCCCAGCTTGATTTCAATTTTAATAGAATCCTTCTGGCTGTATGTGGAGAACAGACCTTGGCGGACAAGGTTGGAGGCTGGGAGAGCAGCGAGGAGGCTACTGCAGCTATCCAGGTGGGAGGTGACTGTGACTTGGAGTAGGAAGTAGTAGAGATCAGTTTCTGGAGGTGTTTGAAGTTGGAGCTGTAGAAATGGTCCACATGAGCCGGGTATGGTGGCGCACGCTTGTAATCCCAGCATTTGGGAGGCTGAGACCAGAGGATCCGGGTTCTTGGCCAGCCTCAGCTACCTAGTGAGGCACTCCGCAACTTAGTGAGACCTTGTTTCAAAGTAAAGAATAAAAAATAGGGCTGGGGGTGTAACTTGGAAGTAGAATGCCCCTGAATCCCCAGTACTGCAAAAAAAAAAAAAAAAAAGAAGAAATGGCCCACATGCACTTTACTGGCAAGCCCTCAGTAGGTGGCAGCAGTTACCTTTATGTTAGGTGGTCTCACCCCTTTCCCATGGAGGCTATTATCTTCCCCATTTTACAGATGCAGAAACTGAGACCCAGAGCTGGGTGTGGTGGCACACGCTTGTAATCCCAGTACTTGGGAGGCTGACAAAGGAGGATGGCAGGGTCACAGCCAGCCCCACCTACTTAGTGAGGCCTTGTTTCAAAATAAAGAATAAAAAATAGGGCAGTGGGTGTAACTTGGAGGTAGAATGCCCCTGAGTTCAATCCCCAGTACTGCAAAAAAGTAATAATAATAATAATAATAACAACAACAATAATAAAAAAGCTGGGCGTGGTGGCGCACGCTTGTAATCCCAGCATTTGGGAGGCTGTGATCGGAGGATCCGGGTTCGCAGCCAGCCTCAGCTACCTAGTGAGGCACTCTGCAACTTAGTGAGACCCGGTTTCAAAATAAAGAATAAAAAATAGGGCTGGGGATGTAGCTCGGAGGTAGAATGCCCCTGAGTTCAATCCCCAGTACCGCAAAAAAAAAAAATAATAATAATAATAATAATAATAGTATTATCAGCGCCTATAGCTACACCCAACTCCACCCAACTCCACGCCTGTCTACGTGGGCCCAAGGACTCCTGGGGTCCTGGGGTTGTACCTGGATCAGCCACACCCAGTAGGGTGTTGTCAGGGCTCCGAAGGGAGAATGTTGCCTGACTGGTGCTCCAGTTGTCAGGCCATCACCCATGCCAGGCCAGGACACTTGCTGGCTGCAGTCACAGGCCAAGAGTGTGCATGTGCCTCCCACACCCAGTGCTGCACTAGACCCAGCATGCTGGGGTGCTACCTGCAGCTACCTGTTAAACACAGTCACACATGTGCACTGAGATGTGGCCCTGTGCTCTTGGAGGTGCATTTTCACGTGGTATGCAGAAAGCGTTTGTTTGTTTGTTTGTTTGGTCTCTATCAGTTTACTTCCTTGTATTTTTTTTTTTTTTTTTTTTGGTCTTGGTCTTGGTCTTGCTACCTCTGACCCTTGTCTCTGATCCCACCTCACCTCCACCTCTGTCTCTCTCACTCCCCCACAAGCAAGATCCTCTATCTGCAGCAGAATGACTCTTGTCCGCCGGGCGTGGTGGCGCACTCTTGTAATCCCAGCATTTGGGAGGCTGAGACCGGAGGATCCGGGTTCACGGCCAGCCTCAGCTACCTAGTGAGGCACTCCGCAACTTAGTGAGACCCGGTTTCGAAATAAAGAGTAAAAAATAGGGCTGGGGGTGTAGCTTGGAGGTAGAATGCCCCTGAGTTCAATCCCCAGTAACACACACACACACACACACACACACACACACACACACACACAAAGAATGACTCTTGTCCCAGGTCATGTCTTTCCATAGACCTCACCTATTATGTGGTGTAAGAAGCTGGCACTGGGACAAACTGTAGAAGCCCCAGGCCAGCAGTTCCAGCTTCCAGATCAGAATCACCCAATCACCCAAGGAACATCATGCCTATCATAATCTCTGCAGCCTCTTTTTCTGAGATTCTGATCCACAGTTTGTCAGGGTGAAACTTGCAGAGGAACCCGTCTTAATTTATTTTGGTACTAGAGATGAAACCCAGGGGCATTTTACTTTGAGTTACACCCTCAGTTCCTTTTATTTTTTATTTATTTATTTATTTTGCAGTACTGGGGATTGAACTCAGGGGCATTCTACCTCCAAGCTATACCCCCCGGTCTCACTAAGTTGTGGAGTGTCTCACTAGGTAGCTGAGGCTGGCCACGAACCCGGATCCTCTGGTCTCAGCCTCCCAAATGCTGGGATTACAAGCGTAGGCCACCACACCTGGCTCCCTTTTATCTTTTATTTTGAAGCAGGGTTTCACTAAGTTGCTGAGGCTGGCAGTGAACCTGTGATCCTCCTGTCTCAGCCTCTCAAGTACTGGGAGTATAGGCATGTACCATCATATCTAACTATACATATTCAAAACACTTCTCAGGTGACTAGACCTCTGCCCACTTACACTACTTGCTCAACCTAACTTTGTAGACAGAGAAGAGCAGAGGCCCAGAGAGTAGAGGGCTCACCCCAACTTCACACAGCAGTCAGCACAAAAGGGTTAGGGTCAGCAACTTGTGAAGCCTTCTGCAACTTAGACCCTGTTTCAAAATAAAGAATAAAAAATTAGGCTGGGGGTGGAGCTGAGAGATAGAATGCCCCTGGGTTCATTCCTCAGTACCCCGCCCCAAACAGAATTCCTTTGGGAGCAAGTTGGTAGAGAGTTAAATAAAAAGAGACAAAGGGCCGGGCGTGGTGGCGCATGATTGTAATCCCAGCATTTGGGAGGCTGAGACTGGAGGATCTGGGTTCAAGGACAGCCTTAGCTGCTTAGTGAGGCCCTCTGCAACTTAGTGAGACCCTGTTTCCAAATAAAGAATAAAAAAATTAGCGCTGGGGCTGTAGCTTGGAGGTAGAATGCCCCCAGGTTCCATCTTCTGCACTGCAAAAAAAAAAAAAAGAGAGAGAGAGAGAGACAGAGAGAGAGAGACAAAGGGACTCTGAAACAAAAGCAAAGGGTGACAGACACATAGAGATGGTGAGACAAGTTGGGCATGGTGGCACATGTCTGTAATCACAGTACTTAGGAGGCTTGAAACAGGAGATCACAGGTTTGAGACCAGCCTCAGCAACTTAGCAACCTCCCCCCCCTTTTTTTTTCTTTTTGTGGTATTGGGGATTGGACACAGCAGCATTCTACCTTTGAGTTACACTCCCAGTCCAATTTTATTTCTTATTTGGAAACAGGGTCTTGCTAGGTTGATGAGAGTCTCACTACTTGCTGAGGCTGTCCTCAAACTTGCGATCCTCCTGTCTCAGTCTCCCAAGTACAGGAATTACAGGCATGTGCCACCATGCCTGACTGCAAAACCCTGTTTCAAAAATAAAAAATAAAGCCGGATGTGGTGGCACATGCTTGTAATCCCAGTACTTGGGAGGCTGAGACTGGAGGATTGGGTTCTCGGCCAGCCTCAGCTACCTAGTGAAGCCCAATGCAACTTAGTGAGAACCTGTTTCAAAATAAAGAGCCGGGCGTGGTGGCGCACGCTTGTAATCCCAGCATTCGGGAGGCTGAGACCAGAGGATCCGGGTTCGCGGCCAGCCTCAGCTACCTAGTGAGGCACTCCGCAACTTAGTGAGACTCGGTTTCAAAATAAAGAATACAAAATAGGGCTGGGGGTATAGCTTGGAGGTAGAATGCCCCTGAGTTCAATCCCCGGTACCGCAAAAAAAAAAAAAAAAAAAAAAAGAATAAAAAATAGGGCTGGGAGCCAGGTGTGGTGGCCCATGCTTGTAATCCCAGCATTCGGGAGGCTGAGACCGGAGATCCGGGTTCACGGCCAGCCTCAGCTACCTAGTGAGGCACTCTGCAACTTAGTGAGACCCGGTTTCAAAATAAAGAATAAAAATAGAGCCGGGCGTGGTGGCCCACGCTTGTAATCCCAGCATTTGGGAGGCTGAGACCAGAGGATCCGGGTTCGCGGCCAGCCTCAGCTACCTAGTGAGGCACTCTGCAACTTAGTGAGACTCGGTTTCAAAATAAAGAATAAAAAATAGGGCTGGGGGTATAGCTCGGAGGTAGAATGCCTCTGCGTTCAATCCCCAGTACTGGAAAAAAAAAAAAAAAGAAGAAGAATACAAAATAGGGCTGGGGGTATAGCTCGGAAGTAGAATGCCCCTGAGTTCAATCCCCAGTACTGCAAAAAAAATAAATAAATTAAAAAATAGGGCTGGGGTATAGCTCGGAGGTAGAATGCCCCTGAGTTCAATCCCATTACCACAAAAATAAGTAAGTAAATAAATAAATAAATAGCCGGGTGTGGTGGCACACGCTTGTAATCCCAGTACTTGGGAGGTTGAGACGGGAGGATCCAGGTTTGCAGCCAGCCTCAGCTACTTAGTGAGGTCCTCCTCAACTTAGTGAGACCCTGTTTCAAAATAAAGAATAAACAATAGGGCTGGGGTTGTAGCCTAGAGGTGAAATGCATCTGGGTTCTGTCGGTAGCACCACGATAAAGAAAGAAAGGAAGGAAGGAAGGAAGGAAGGAAGGAAGGAAGGAAGGAAGGAAGGAAGGAAGGAAGGAAGGAAGCCAGGCGTGTGGTGGCACATGCTTGTAATCCCAGTACTTGGGAGACTGAGACTGGAGCATCGGGTTTGTGGCCAGCCTTAGACCTAGTGAGGCCCTCCGCAACTTAGTGGGAACCTGTTTCAGAATAAAGAATAAAAAATAGGGATGGGGTATAGTTCTGAGGTAGAATACTCCTGGATTCAATCCCCAGTACCAGAAAGAAAAAAAAAAGACTGAAGAGCTGGGTGTGCTGGTGCAAGTTTGTAATCTCAGCATTTGGGAGGTTGAGACCGGAGGATCCGGGTTCACAGCCAACCTTAGCTACTTAGTGAGGCCCTCCACATCTTAGTGAGACCCTGTTTCAAAATAAAGAATGAGCAAAAAGAATCAAAGCCTTACTCCGACTGCAGTGGCACATGCCCGAAATCCAGCTATTGAAGAGGCTGAGGCACAAGGGTGGCAAGTTTGAAGACAGCCTGAGCAATTTAGCAAGACCCTGTCTCAAAATAAAAAATGAAAAGGACTGGGAATGTAGCTCAGTAGTAGAAAGTCCCTGGGTTTGATCCCTAGTACTGGAAAGAGAAAGAAAGAGACTGACTGAGAAACACAGAAAGCTAATTAGGGATATAGAGAGACCCACCAGGGGGACTGTTATGTCCTTTTGAATGAGACAGCTTACAGGTGGTCTGTGCTTTATAGTCCCTACTTCTTAGAAGCAGCAATCCAGGCTTACCACGACAGGTCCCCTCCCCAGGCCTGCTATGTAGGATGCACATTAGACTCTTTTATATAACCTGCCCTCTGTGCAGAATGGAGGAGCTTTACATAACACAGCGCCATGAGTCATGCGGCAGACATGGGGCACTGACCTGACATGCCCAAGGAGAGGGGACCCCCGCCTAGGACCGTTATCCACAAGTGATTCTGTGAGATGTGAGGGATCAAAGGTTTCACTGAGGAGTAAGCAAAGGGTCAGAGAGGAAAAGGCACTTGCTTGGGTCACACAGCCAGGATTCAGCAAGACAAGGATTCCAACCACATCTGCCAGTGCTTGATCACATGCACTTTTACCAAACAGAGGAAATAAAACACCACTAATACACAACACTCCACCTCATGTATTGATTGTACTATTTTTTTTTTTTGGTGGTGGTACTGGAGATTGAACTCAGGGGCATTCTACCCCGGAGCCACACCTCCAGTCCTATTATTATAATTATAATTATTATTATTATTTATTTATTTATTTATTTTTTGCAGTACTGGGGATTGAACTCAGGGGCATTCTACCTCTGAGCTACACCCCCAGTCCTATTTTGTATTCTTTATTTTATTTATTTATTTATTTATATATATATTTTTTGCGGTACTGGGGATTGAACTCGGGGGCGTTCTACCTCCGAGCTACACCCCCAGCCCTATTTTTTATTCTTTATTTTGAAACCGAGTCTCACTAAGTTGCGGAGTGCCTCACTAGGTAGCTGAGGCTGGCCGCGAACCCGGATCCTCCGGTCTCAGCCTCCCGAATGCTGGGATTACAAGCGTGCGCCACCACGCCCGGCT
>PVLC010036201.1:0-14493 GCA_004027655.1 Graphiurus murinus
TAGGAAATGCCAGGCTTCAGTGTCTCGTAAGAGATGCTGTGTGCCTGGACCTGTGAGCTCCCGTGAGCTACGTACCAAAAATAGGAAATGAAGACTCCACATTCCTCATCCCTAGTTTTCCCTCTGTTTCTCCATAGCACATTCTACTTGCTTTCTATGATTTTGACTATCTGGGTTCCGTATACAAGTAGGACCATACAGTATTTACTCTTCGCATTTTTCGTGTGTGTGTGTGTGTGTGTGTTATATGGTACTTAGTCCTCCAGGTCAGGGATTCTGTTTACCTTTCAAAATCTCACCCCCACCGTTCTCTCTTCTGTTTATGAGATTCCTTTTGGTTTGGAGTGTGTGTGTGGGGGGGGGGGGAGGTGGCTACTGAGGATTGAACCTAAGGGTATTCCACCTCCAAACTATAACCCCAGCTCTATTTTATTTATTTATTTATTTATTTATTTATTTATTTATTTATTTATTTATTTATTTATTTTTTGAATCAGAGTCTCACTAAGTTGTGGAGTGCCTCTCAAAGTTGCTAAAGCTGGCCAAGAACCTGCGATCCTCCTGTCTCAGCCTCCCAAGTCTGGGATTACAGGCATGTGCCACCACGTCGGCTTGAACATGACATTGTAAGACAATATAAGTAACTGAAACTCCTCAGTCTCTCCTTTTTGCCTCTTTCATATCTCATCACATAAAATTCCCTCACTTTGGAATTCTATTTTTTTTTCATGTCTTCTAGTGGATTGTGGACTTTTCCTCTTGGTCCCAGCTCAGGTGTTGCTTCTCCTCTATGAAGATATTCCAGACTGACACTCTGTAAACATGCTCAAGCAATATTGATTATGATTTATCTTGTGTTGATATTCTGTCTAACAAAGAACACACTGCCTTGTATTTTTGTCTTAGATTTTACAATAGACCCTGAAGCACTTGGTGATTAAAGGCAGGTAGATCTATTCTTGTGTCCCTGTATCTATCACAGTGTTTGGCAAATAATGTTTCCTGCCTTCCTTTTTTCCCTCTCTCTCTCTCTTTTTTTTTTTTTTTTTTTACTGGGGATTGAACCCAGGAGCATTTCGGCTCAGAATGCTTTTTATACAATTTTGAATAATCTTGAAAAACTTTAATCTTTCTATGTTGCTGAGGCTGGCCTCAAACCTGTAATCCTTCTGTCTCAGCCTCTCAGGTACTGGGATTACAGGCATGTGCCACCATGCCCAGTTGAAGATTTCTTGAACAAAGGAATTATCTACTTAGATCTTGGCTGAGCACAGTTCAGTCTTGAGATGCCTTCCGGCAAGGCATTGAGGTCTGAGAAGTCTGAGTGACCACCTTTTCAGGACCAGGACATTTCCTAATAAGTTTCAAAATAAAAAGCATATAAGAATAATTAGTTCAGTTGGTATTATTATTATTATTATTATTATTAGTAGTAGTAGTAGTAGTACTATTATATTATTATTTTGGTCTTGGGGATTGAATGCAGGGGCACTCTACTTCTGAGCTACACCCCAGCCCTATTTTAATTTTTTATTTTGAACAAGGGTCTTGTTAAGTTGCTGAGGCTGGCCTGGAACCTGATATCCTCCTGTCTCAGCCACCCAAGTACTAGGATTAAAAGTATGTACCAAGCTGGGCGTGGCGGTGCACGCTTGTAATCCAAGCATTTGGGAGGCTGAGACCAGAGGATCGGGGTTTGCAGCCATCCTCAGCTATCTAGTGAGGCACTTTGTGACTTAGTGAGACCCTGTTTCAAAATAAAGAATAAAAAATAGGGCGTGGGGTAGAGCTTGGAGGTAGAATGCCCCTGAGTTCAATCCCCAGTACTGAGAAAAAAAAAGCTGGGAAAAAAAAGCTTTTAAAAGCTGGCATCTAGTTGGGTGTGGTGGAGTACACCTATAATCACAAAACTTGAGAGGCTGACACACAAATATCGCTAGTTTGCAGCCAGCCTAAGTAACTCAGCGAGATCCTATTTAAAAATTAAAAAATAAAATAGGGCCGTGAGTGTAGCTAAGAGGTAGAATGCCCCTGGGTTCAATTTTCAGTACTACAAAGAAAAAAAAAAAAAAAGCTCATCCTACAGAAGTATAATTATTTAATTAGAAGAACATTCATCAACAGATAAAAATACAATTCAAAACTTGAGTCAGGTCTACTCTGCAGCATTTGTTATTTCCTAGAGATTCTTCTCAGAGCTGAATATGCTGAGCATACCTTTAATCTCTAATACCATCCATTTTATAGAGAATTCTCTTTCCTCTTATACTTACAAGGGTTCATTTAGAAGTAGTTGAATATTACTTGCTTTAAATATAAAGATTCCTTATATGAGTTCTACAAGTTAGATTTGGGCATTGTAGCATAAATATATATATATATATACACATATATATAATATATTTAAAACATTACTTGGTGCCCCATTAATATCTACAGTTTTGTGCTTTATGTATCAATTGAAAATAAATTAAAAGTTTAAAAAAGTCCCTATAAGTTAAATTATCAAAAATTAAATGAGCTACTTTCAAAGATTCTAAAAAGATCTGTGATGGAGGTATTCAGAACTTCAATAGATTTGTAGAAAACCAGTAGAAAGAACAAGTTAAGATATCTTGATGAGTTAAGATATCTGGGTCCTCTTATATGTAGAAAGCTATACAAAAAATTATATGTGTGTGTATATATATACATATGTACACATATGTATATTTGCAGAAGTGAATTTATGAACAAATACAATTTTTCTATTAACTTCTAAAAATGGCTCTATTTTGCTTTATATTGATCTTCACCTTACAATGATCCTGAGTTTTCAGTTTGTTATATCTGAAGCAGCATATCTTGCCATTGGTTAATCCTGTCCACACACAGCATACCAAGAGCTAAGAATTTACTAGAATTTCTCTACAATACCTATAAGGCATGAAATGAAGTGTAGATAATTAAAATACTGAGGAGGAATGACCTCTATGATTTTAGAAAAAAAAAATGATTTCACTCTTGTGGTTTTGAAATGCCTGCACAGAAATAACTTGAGTTTGTGGAGAGAACGTACACTCCTATAACTTTACCACAAAGTTTATTGAAATGTCTAATCACTATACACCTGGACATCACCTCATATGGCATCCAAGACGTACATGAAGTTGTAAGACTGGTAGAACTTAGGTTTATATGCTTGGACAGTATTTGCAAGAAAGTATGGGGATTTTTTTAGTTCCCTGGCTTCTAAACCAGGGGAAGGCAACATATAAGCCCATCAAAATGGATGAAGAGTGAATCAAATTACAGTAAGCACCTCAGCAGTAATTGGTATCTTTAGGTTCATGAGAAAAGTGCTTCCCATTAAGACATACAGTATTTTCTGAACACAGGAATAGGGCAAGTGCTAGACAGATTTAAAATGACCAATATATAAGGGGGTGAGAAGAGTGATATTCATCTATGGAGCAAGATTTAAGGAATCAACAGTTGGATGTGCTGGTGTGCACCTATAATCTCAGTACTTGGGAGCTGAGACAGGAGGATTGAAGGTTCGAGGCCAGTCTAGACAACTTATGGAGATCCTGTTTCAAAATAAAAATTAAAAAGGGTTCAATTCTCAGTACAATTACTACCATTTAAAAAAAGATTTAAGGAAGCATCAAATTGAATCAAGATAATTTGAATGTCATATTTCAAAGAATAAACTAATACAAAATTCCCATACTAAACAAAAAGTCAAACTTTTGAGTAAAAGATCACTAACATGTGAGTCATATTGGGATAGAGGCAAAAGGAAAAATCCTATATCTCTGCATCCTTTATACAGAATGCTTGGAAGCCATAGTGTTGCAGATTTGGGAGATTTTCAAGTTTTGGAATATTTCCATATAGTTTACCAGTTGTACATCCCAAATCTGAAATGCTTCCAAATCAGAAACATTTTGAGCACCATGTTGGCACGCAAATGGTTTAGGAATTTAGGGCATTTTGGATTTCAGTTTTTAGGATTAGAGAAGCTCAACCTGTCACACTGATCCTGTCCTAAGTGCCTCATTCACTTCACTGTAGTCCCAATTCTGAACTGAGAGGACACCAACCCGGTGCACAATATCCCATAAAATAGCCGTGAGTAGCACTGGGCTTGCATATCATCAGCTTACCCACTGCAGCGGAAAACAACTTCCTTTTTATAAATCATGTGTGTGCATCCCACAGAATATACTGATTGGTTATACTTAGGCCATTGCCCATTTGGGATCCAAGCACTTTGCCTACAAGCATGAAGATATTCTGACTAACTAGCTTTGGGCACCAAGACCAATAGTTTCCTCAAGGACAAATTGTAGGGGAGAAATTTCCCCAAGGAACTAGAAGTAAAATGGGAAGAACAGTGAGTATTTAATGTGTCCTGGATTATTAGAAGGACCTCTGCCTGACCTTTTTACTTCCGTTCTTATCTCCTACCCTCTACTCTCTACATAGACTCCAGATGGGTCTCTAAAATGCAAATCTCACCACATAATTCAGTTTGAAACCCCTAGCATCACACTGAAGATAGGACACCAAATCTTTGCGTGAGTTACTCAACCTCAACTGTCCTTTCTCTTCCACATTATGTCCCTACTTTTATCTTATCCCACATCCTAACTCATTGTGCTCCAACCCTCATATCTTTGTGATGTTCCTGTGCACTGACTTCTTTCACATCCTAGGTGATTCATGCCTGCTTCTTACCTGGATAGCTCATTCTTCACATCTAAGTTTAAAAGTCACCTCCTCAGCTAACACTCCTCAGCTGACACTCCTCAGCTGACACTCTAATTAAAATTTTATTTCCCTCTCATAGCACCCTGCATAGTACTTGTCATATTTCATAATTACACAATTGCCCCCTCAACCCTCTAAAATCAATGAAGGTGAGATATAACTATTTTATTCATTTATTCCCCCTCCCCCAGTTCCTGTCCTCAGCTGATGTCTGACATATAGCAGATGATTAGTAATCCTTTTGTTGAATTAAAATAGAAATCTAGCTACCATCAAATTATGAATGAATTTATTTTCTATTTGTTTCTAAGTCAATTTTCTATCATTTTTTTCATTTATAAGTCACCAATATTCTTCTGGGACATTATTTTTGTGTTTACATTAGCCAGAGTTGATTTATAACCAAAGAAGCAATCTGAGTATTGTAATCCCTAGTAGAGGACTGAGGAAATTTGAAAAGCACCTTAGAGATCACAGAGGCCCATCTTTCCTTCTCAGCATTCCCTTTGGTCCCTTTATCTCTGCTATCAAGTATTTCCCCAGTTCTTTCCTAAAATATATCTGACTGTTGCTTTAGCCAAGATCCCAAACTAAAATTAATAGAAACAAGAAGAGTTTCACATCCTAGATCCTCTCTTATGCAAGTCTCCAACTCAATCATACTGCATGAATGTTCAGGGTGTGATGAATGATTTTGGTCCTCAAGATACCTGCATATTTAATTCTTTCTGTTTGGGAAGTCTTTGTCAGGTTGAAGACCCACTACTCTCTTTCTACTGGTTCACATCTCACACCTTTCACTTATCTTCCAGGTTTCAGGTTAGATAGTATCTCCTCTGGGAATACTTTTCTCTTTACATCAGAGATGATGCTTAGAGTCCCTCTAATGTTTTCCAGTAGTGTTTTGTATTTTTTTAATTTAAATTTAATTTTTAATTGGTGCATTGCAATCATACATCTTTGTTAGGTACAAGCTGATAAAGGCATACATGCACACATTTCTCATTTAACCCTCCCCCAATTCCCACCCCACTCCCTCGCCCTCCCTCCTTCTCAAGTTCAGTTTAGTGATTGATTTTGATATGTCCATCAGCAGATGAATGGGTTACAAAACTATGGAATATGCACACAATGTAATTTTACTCAGCCAAAAAGAAGAACAAAATCATATTATTTGCAGGGAAATGGATGAAACTGGAAAACATTATGTTAAGTGAGATTAGTCAGTCACAAAAAGTAAAAAATCGCATATTCTCCCTAGCATGTGGAAGCTAGGGAGAAAACAGAACATAAGAGGGACTCCAGATGAAGAAGGAGAAACCTTAGGTGAGTGCTTTGTACTTATTCCAGTGATAGGACTTCTGATCTGTGCAGTGGCCTACATGCTTGTCTTCTCTTCCCATTACTTCCTGTGGACTCCACATTGTACACACTGTGTTCCCGATGCTTCAGAAACTAATGTATGAGAAACATCCAACAAATAGCTATGGGATATATAAAGTGGGAAAATAAAACTTGCAAAATTCCTCAGTGTCAATTCACCTATTTGAACTCTCACTTTGTGCAACACACACACACACACACACACACACACACACACACACACACACACACACCTGCACCTCTAAGACTTGTCTACATTGGCTCAGCCTGTGATCTTCTCCTTGTCCCCGCTCTTCCTTGATCAGCTATCAATGGAAGGATAATTCCCCATACTCTTAACTAGTCAAGAGCTAAATATTCTCACAGATTCTAACCCTTGCCAAGCCCATGTACCCTGCCCAGTGTGAAGATGTGGTAAAGATCTATGGAATATGGTTGGTTGTGAAGATAGAGAGGAACCCACGTAAAACATTCAGAATATTGTGGTAACATAGTTTTAGATGGACTGGGAAGGGAAATAATCAAATGCAGGAAGGCCCAAGAAAAAAGGAGAAGTAGAGCACATTCAAGTCACACATGCACTGACCTAATAAAAATGTATTCTAGTAAATGCAAATATGTTGACCTTTCAATAAGAACATCTTTATATTCTTATGAAATCTTCATTAAGACATATCTCTGTCTTACAGAACTTCTTCCAAATGTGTCAACTATGATTCAGGATCTCTCTGAAAGTAATTGAAGATTTGTTAAAATGACATTTTACCAGCATGTCCCTTATCTTATATTTACTCATCCTGAGCCTATAATAACTTTCTCGTAAAGTGTTTTATCAAATTTTAGTATTAAGTCAGTATTTCTTAATATACTTCTTATTGAAACAATGTAATTAAGGCACCTATTGAAAATGCCATTTGTATTAATAAAGCTATTAAATATTAATTTTAGAAGGGTACCTTGCTGGTATATTGATACCAAAGTGGGCTTAGCTCTAAGCTTATCAAATAATTCAAAAATTCCATTTCTTTATTTTGTAAGAGAAACAGGAAATAAGAATGTTGAATGAGCCTGGTTTGGTGACTCATGCTTGTATTTCCAGTACTAGGGAGGCTGAGACAGGAGGATCACAGGTTTGAGGCTAGCCTTAGCAATTTAGTGAGGCCCTCTACAACTTAGTGAGACTCTGTTTCAAAATAAAATAGGGCTGGGGATGTAGTCCAGAGGTCAAATATTCCTAGATTTAATCCCTAGCACCACCACAAAAACAAAACAAACCAGAACAACAACAACAAAACAACAAAACAAAAAAGAGGATTGAATGAAAGTAGTCTAGTGCTTTTGAACATGCAAATATGATAAAATCAGTGTCATATGAATTATTAGATATCTGCTTTATGCTGATTTTAATCATTAAATTATACTACTATTTTTAATATTTTATTCCTCTAACTCGCCTATGTTACATGAAGATATAAGATAAAAAATAAATGACTATGGAATTCAAGGTTTCCATTTTAGATAGAGAAGAGCATTTCTTTTTCTTTTTTTTTGGTGCATTGTAATCATACATCTTTGTTAGGTACAAGCTGTAAAGACAAATATGCACGTTTCTAACTTCCAGCTTGATCATAGGAGCCTACAATGAAGTTAACCTTGAGTCCCCCCCTTTCTGACCTCTTTATCTCATCCTTGTGATTACTTATATATTTTACTTTTTTTTGCAGTACTGGGGATGGAACTCAGGGGCATTCTACCTCTGAGCTATAACCCCAGCCCTATTTTTTATTCTTTATTTTGAAACAGGGTCTCAGTAAGTCGTGGAGGGCCTCACTGGGTAGCTGAGGCTGGCCGCGAAGCTGGATCCTCCGGTCTCAGCCTCCCAAATGCTGGGATTACAAGCGTGAGTCACCACGCCTGGCTTATATTTTTCATTATTGAACTCCTCTTAAAACAGTTAATTAGTATGAACCGTGCTAGCTAATATTACAGAAATACCTCAAAAATTCTTTATAGTATGCACAATAGAATTTTTATACTTTTCAAACCATTTCTTCCTGACTGATATCACACTAGTAAAGAGAGTAAGGGCATGTCCTATGTAATATCATTAATCTTACCAGTAATCTCTGAGTGAATAACATAGTATTAGTGCTGTTTTACTAACAGGTAGCAGAGCTAGTCAGCTACTTAAAAATTGCTTCCAAGTAATTACCACACCAGGGTATTTCTCATTGTTCTCTCCACACATTTCAGGATATACAAGCCTTTTTCCTAAATATAATAAACCATATGAAAACAATGATTATACGTAAATAATCCTTCCATGTATTATTACTCCTAAACAGTTGATATAGGATTCCAAATTACTGTAATTTTTATCCCTTTACCTTACTCCAAGCAATGAGTCAATTGTGACTATAAGGGCATTCTCTATGTCAATAAGACTCAGGAGGTTTCATTTGTTTTCCACATTTGTGGCCTAATTCTTAGACGGGTGTTTTTCAACTCAATCAACAACCTTACAGCAACATCAGGCCAACAAAAGAAGAACCAGTGAGATGGGCATGGAGTGCCAACAATGCAGACTCTGATGCTCTTCGAGATGCTGTAAGGAGAGGTCCCTGGTAAGGTGGCTCTGGAATTATGACAGAAGAAACTTCTTTGGAAGGTTGCCTGGAAGTAATATAAATTGCAATCAACACAGCACACATTTTGGCAGACTGATACTCAATGTATATGTTGTGGAAAGTGGTGTTCAGCCTTGCCCACTTAATACGGAACCTGGTAATTTTGACTTCATTTTTAGTGATAATTAGCTTGAACATCTTAGGAGAGTAAGATGATATAAGAACTCTACAAAGAAATTATATATGTGTGTGCATGTGTGTGGAACAAAGAGAAGGCAAGCGATTGGACTAAAAATTTAGTGATTACTTTGAGGCAATATTCGCTGCCTCAAAGTCTGAGAGCATGCACTCACTCAATTTTAAGAGTTTCATATTCATATAGTCCCTTGGGATAAGCAAAATTATTATACTTGTTTTATAAGGGAAAAGAGTGGAAGACTGAGGAAACCAAACACTGGCCTCAGTGCTATTCAATGAATTGCAAAGCCAGGGCAGACACAATGCATGATGACTTTAATGCTGATGTTACCAAGTTTTATGCTAGTATATTAATCCATATGTTGTACTTATTTCTGAGAGGCTGTCTTTTGCAGTGGGCAGATAGTAAATTTACAGTTCAGTTCAAAGATCTAGAATGCAGAAACAACAGTCTTTTTAAAAGAATCCTCAGCTGAAGACACTACTACTAGAATGAAAGCACCATCTATCTCTTTCTTCTTCCATCATTTGCTCATGATTCAGTGCTCCAACATAGAGCAGCACCTACCTATACTTAGACGAGACGCCTGTGCTGGCATCTGCTAGGCAGGAAGAAAAAGGACCTTACACTGAGAGAGGAAAAAGTATCTTGATTTATCACCCACTGAGTCCATATATAGTATTGAGTAAGACAATTACCCAGAAGGAAATCAGAGGGACATAGAGCCAGGCGTGGTGGCACCTACCTGTCATCCCAGTACTTGGAAGGCTGAGAAAGCCTGAGGATCGCAGGTTTGAGACAAGCATCAACAACTTAGGGAGGCCCTCAGCAATATCATAAGACCCTGTTTCAAAAAAAATAAAATAGGACTGGGGTGTAGCTGAAAGAGAGAACGCCCCTGGATTTAACTCTCAATACCACCTAAACAAATAAATAAATAAATACATAAGGCATGGATACTGTTTGGTTAAAAAATAACAGATATTTACTGTACTGGTCATCTTTCCAATGTCTATTAACTCTGGTATCAGCTGTCAAAAGTATCTCAAATGAAAGACAGCAGGTACTACTACACAGATAGGTAGAATGTACAAGTTCTGAGGCTCTACATCACAGAAGAATGACTACAATTAACAATAACTTGTTATGTATTTTATGAATACCTAGGACATAGGAGCTCAAAGGCTGCAGACATAAGGAAGTAATGAGAGGGAAATGCTAATTACCCCAATTTGACCAGTGCACACTGCATGCATATATTGAAACATCACACTGAACCCCAGTGGTATACATAATATATGTTAATCAAAAAGAACTTTCTTTAAAAAAAATTCCATCTATCAAGATAGGTCACTCTCTTAAATCCAAATCAAAGCTCAGTCTTCCTTTGAAACATTAACTGACTAAGCAATATATATTTCTCTAAGTAGCTAACATGCTGCCAGGTTAAAAACAAAGAAGCGTAGAAATCCATACATTGTCTATATCAGCAAGTATTTATTCTCAAAGGCTGCCCACATTTCTCAACAATGTTCTGCCTTTTTTAGTTCTTCTGGGAGAAGTACCAATTAGGTGCTAATAAACCATTACCACTTCTGATTAACACCATTTAGCAATTACTGATCTTGTAACAAAGAGAGCCAGCCTCCAGGTTTTTCACAGCCAGCAGCAGTAGAAACAGGCAAGGAGAGACACAGAGGGACAGGATAAAGAAGCACCAAGAAAAAGATCCAGGAAAACACATTTTAAATGCAGAGTCTGTGACTGAAATAAAAAAAGCAAATCATTAATTATTGGCATATACAAAAACATTAATTTATACACAAGTATCACATACATTTATAACATATTTAGATATACATACGCTATTAATAGTCTACATATTTATTCTCAAGCATGGATTTTTCTCAGATTATAAAGTTCTGTGAGAGCAGCATGAATGGCTATCATTGGAGAGAAATGTGCATTTTACGACAAAATAATTTGCCATGTCAAAATGAAAAGAGCTTGTGCACGGAGCTGGTGATGATCAAAAGATGTGGCTGGCATTATTTCTAATAGCACCTTAAGTCTTTAAAAAGAATGTGGCAGTCCTAAGTCTAACTCCAACTTAAACAATGGAAATATAGAGAAAACAATCAACATATGTGTCATGTTGAGAAGACAAATAAGTGCTTGAAAGATGACTAGGTAAAAAAAGAGATGAAGATATGGATATGGAGTTAGATATATAGAACAGCACAGTGAAAGAGAAAATGACTCCTTGGCAGAATAAATCCAAACATGACAGCCTTATAAAATAAGCCACAAAACCGTAAGAATCTATGATAGAGTTGCCAGGAATAACACTGTATCCAGCAGCTCTGCTTGAATTCCCATTATATTGTTTAAACACCCTGGGCCTCAAATTTCAGGCATCTTGCTTTTGCAATGATTCTTTTCTGAGAACTCCCTCTAAATGCATGAGAAAGAATATACTCACTTTCCAGGTAATTGTTTTGTTATAGGTTTTCTCTTGGGTGTTTGATTTCTATTTGGGAACTTCAATAGGAACTAGAACACGTTTACTGAATGGCAGTAATGCTTTCTTTTCCATTCATAGAGACAGTATATTTATTCCCCCCCCTTCCTGTAACAGCATCTAAACAAAATGGAAGCCAAGGCAGAGAGTCAAGGTTTAAAGGAGAGGTGGGGTAAATGCTGCTCCTGCAAGGTTGGTCAGAGTTCAAAGTTTAAAAAATGTTTGTAGGTAGAAAAGAGATGGGCTGATGAATGGAGGGCAAATTCCTGATTGTTCATGTTAACTTGGAAAGCAAGAAGACTCATTCAAGAAGGCAAACAAAGTTAAAAGCCTAGAAAATTAAAACTGGTCGGAACAGGAAAGTGCTCAGCATGTAAGTGCAATCCATACTTCAGCTGTTTGTCCAAGTTTGTAGCAGAGAAGCCAGGAAATGGGGCTTTGATCTCTGGTTTGAGGACCAAGGTTGCTCTGTTCTGTATTCTTTTGTTGTGCAAAGAGAGGAAAAGGCTTACAAATGTGTATTTATAGACAAGAATGGAGATAAAGACCAATTAATGATAAGAAGTCTGATTATACAGAAGGACTGTCTAAACCAAGGATATAAATAAAAGTCAAAGGTAAAAATAATTTGAAGACCTGATGGGTAAAAAATGTATGAGGCCAGCTTAAGGGCACAGGGCCCACCTAATGGGGCAGGTCTTAGCTAACTTTATGTTATTATCACCAAAAGAAAAAGTAGGTCCAATTTCTCAAGTCTTTTGGGTTTTTAAGCAATGTCCAAAGTGTCTTTTTATTATAAACATTTTAACATTTTTATATTGTCTAAGTGCCATTCAAATACCACTGTGGCTAGGGTAGCAATATCCACAGCCCCAGGTAATACAAAATCCTGAGGGACAATAGAAAACCCACAATAGGTTCAATGAGCAATGTAGGGCGTGGCCATACTTATCACTGAATCCCAAAAGATTACAACCAGAGGCTAAGGGGTACTGGCATCCATAAAATATGACCTGGAGAAACTAAAAAGACAAAAAATGCTTAAAATGATTTTCAAAAATTAAAAAGCCTGGCAATATTGACATCAGATAAAATCAATTGCAATTCAAACTATTTTATGCTGCTATAAAATATAATCCACAGGAAAAGTATAATTAGACTTGTAATGGTATAGCATCAAAGTATGTATTGAGACCCTGTTAACATTTGACAGAAACTAAATTGTTGCAGAGGTGTCAACTATTGTTCCATGACAAACAAAGGAAATAAAAAAATTAAAAAAACTTAAAGGGTTTGAATAATGTATTTAACAAATAAATGATATTAATAATTGTCTCATACAAATAAAAAACATGCCTTTTTGTTAACCATTTTATGTTAACTATGAAAGTCCATTATGTACCATTCTACAAAGCAAACAATAACAAAAACAAAACATAAAAAATTAGCTCTGGAAAGGAAGACATTATATTGTTCATATCCTCTGGTAAGAATATAGTATACAAATTGATTTCAAATGTGTTATTAAGTAAACACATTAATACTGGACTACTGATTGAAGAAAAGAAAAATGATCTTCCATGTAACTACTAAACCCAAATAAAACAAAATTTTAGCATAGTTAGAAAATAGCAAATGTGAGAATCCTACTAAAATACAGATTCCTTATAACTCTTCTCAGAGAAAAATACATATCCATAAAGTTGTAATCACAACATTAACTGAGCATTGGATTTGACTCTCAAGGAACAGAAGAACAACTAGTAAGTGAGGAAGAATGTATGAAAAAAAGATATTATGCAAGCAAAGGAAATAAAACATAGAATACTTCAAAAGTGGACTCTTACCTGAACACTGTTAACAAATCTAACTTAAATAAGGATGTAAAAATGAAAGGGGACAAAGGAAGTAAAACTGAAAACTACTGAAAAGAAGGAAGAATGGCATAGTTCTCACATACACAGCAAACATTCTACAATGAGTATATGCTTCTTGATTTCATTGTCAGAAAAATAAATATTATCTGGGCACAGTGGCGCATGCCTGTACTTAAGGGGCTGAAACAGGAGGATTTCAGCCTAAGGCCAGTGGACTTAGCAAAATCCTGTTTTAAAATAAAAAAATAAAAAGGGCTGGAATGTAGCTCAGAGGAAGAATGCCCCTTGGCTTCAATCTCTCTAGTAGCAAAAAAAGAAAAGAAAAAGAAAAAGAAAGGTAAATATTATTTTTTTAAAAACATATCTACTTACCCTAATACATTGTTGGTGGGACTGCAAACTACTGCAACCACTTTGGAAAACAGTATGGAGGATCCTCAGACAAATGAGAATGAACCTACCATATGATCCAGTAATACTACTTCTGGGTATCTACCCAAAAGAATGGAAACCAACTATCAGACCAACATGTGTATCTATGTTTATAGCTGCACAATTCACAAAGGCCAAACTATGGAAGCAGCCAAGATGTCCATCAACAAATGAATGGATTACAAAACTATGGGATATGTACACAATGGAATTTTACTCAGCCATAAAGAACAAGCTCATGTTATTTGCAGGGAAATGGATGCAACTGGAAAACATTATGTTAAGTGAGATTAGCCAGTCACAGAGAGTAAAAAAGCATATGTTCTCCCTAATATGCGGATGCTAGGGAGAAGATGGGGCATAAGAGGGTCTCCCGATGAAAAAGGAGAGACCCTCGATACTCAAAGAAGTTGATTTAACTGAAGGGGATGGACGGGGGGGGGGGACACTCTAATGTGCATGATGTACTTACACAATTATATCAAGGTCACTCACTAAACTGAACTTGAGAAGGAGGGAGGGTGAGGGAGTGGGGTGGGAATTGGGGAAGGGGTTAAATGAGAAATGTGTGCACATATGTTGTTATCAACTTGTACCTAACAAAGATGTATGCTTACAATGCACGAATTATTACAATTAAAAAATCTACTTGATTAATTAAGCACAGTAAAATAATTCTTTCATAGGAATAGAATCAGC
>PVLC010036203.1:0-12556 GCA_004027655.1 Graphiurus murinus
AAAAAAAAAAAAAAAATACTCCCTCCTGGAGACATGTATACATGGCAGTTACCTTTACAGAGCCATTGGCAAACACACAAAGAAAGGAGTTTTGAGGTTATGAGCTAGTGGCACTGTGGGCTTATAAGATAGTGCTAAAATCCCAGACGACCTGATCCCTCTGTCAATAAAGATATTAAGAACCACCAACATCCTTCTGTAACATAATCGTCTTCCTATAAATGTGCTGTAACTGTTAAATTATTAGACTTAAATGTCTAAGCATGTGAAATCTAATTATTGCACACAAAATTAAGTTGGCATTTAATTCTTTAACATGTCTGGCAAGCAAGCTTATTGATGGCAATTCAACACACACACACACACACGCACACACACACACAAATATTCCAATGTGGGGTGTTGTCTGTGTATGTCATTATTTGATTTATGTAATTTGTGATCTACAATGCAGATGATAGGTAAAACTAAGAAATAAAATTGCTCTTAGATTAGTTTTTGTTTTTTTGGTACTGGGGATTGAACCCAGGGGGCATTCTACCTCCCCCTTCATCCCCAACCCTATTTTATTTATTTTTTATTTTGAAACAAGATCTCACCAAGTTGCTGAGGGCCTTACTAATTTGCTGAGGCTTGTCTCAAACCTGTAATCATCCTGTTTCAGCTTGCCAAGTACTGAGATTATAGGCATGGGTCAACATGTCCAGCCCCCTACATAAGCAACAATAGTAAGCAAGCAATAGTAACAATGCCTATGATTAGGATGTCTCAACTCCAGGAGTCATTGATTACTAAACAGATGATTTATAGTTTGTTGTTTGTTGTAGCATAAATTTCAACTCTCTCTGTATATCCCATCCCAAAGGAGACATAAATGCTAACATCATTCTGGCTCTTTGTGAATGAGGCTGTCTTCATGCCCAAGGACAATCCTGAGGGACAATCATGCCAAGGACAAAGGAATGAGTTGTTAGTAGTAGAGCCTAGAAGCTGGGCAGCAATGATATAAAGTTGGTCAAAACAAAAAAGATCCTAGAGGATCTGGGTGGGATTTAATAATACCTTCTATACAGTGATAAAGGGAAAGGGAGATAAAGAACAATAGTTCCCAAACCCTTTTGGGGGGAACATTTATTTATGTGAAGTTTCTATTGCTATTAGCGCTGGGAAAGCTGACTATAAGTTTGAAAGTGCTGGGTTAAAGAAAATTAATGGCCTTGTTTACTGCAAGAATTCTCAGATCTTTTAATGTCCCACGAGGCAAATAAAAGATGAAGCATTTTCAAGCTTATGTAAGCAAAGCACAAATTACAAAATGCTTGATATGGGAGATGTTAGAAGTTTGTATTGATTGAACTAAGGGCATGACTATAAATGGTGAAGTTGTGGATGGTGTCTGCATTGCCTGTTTTTATGATTTGGGCAGTGGGATAGTAGGGACAGGTTGGTGAGGAGTTGGATAAGATGACTAGTTCAATTTTGGATTTGTTGAGTTTAAAATCTGTATAGGAAGGGAGTTATTTTGAGCTGAAGATTTTGCTGAGGGTGGCATAAACTAAGTCAAATGTGTACATGAGATCATTCAATATGAGGATGTTGTGCACAGAAGGAGAAAGGGCTAAAGATGAACACTTGGATGACCCTAGGGTTTACTTGAAGGAAATAAAAGCAGCCTGCACAGGAAATATGCAAGGAACAATTAGAATAGTAGATGAGATCCAAGGCTAAAGAGGTCTGGAAATATCAGAGCTAAACACTGTATTACTGGTTTGCAAACTATATCATTCAAAAGCTTTGCCAAAGGGCATTGGTGGAATATCAAGTACGTGTGTCATATTTTATAGTGTAGAATATATAAGTTATAGTGAGGAAATGGAGCAACTCCTCTGCAAGCAAATGAATGAAAGGGAAAATGAGTAAAAAATAATTTCCCTATATGGAAAAGGTTTAGTGTGTACAGAGAGGAAGGAAATTTCAGTGTAGAGATAGTTGAAAATTTAGGAGAGAATCTGAATGATTAATGAAGTAATATTTTTGAAATACTATCATAATACAAAATGGAAATAGTTAATGATTTGTCAACATGATAGGGAAAATATTTTCTTGGAATGTGTGGAAGTCAAAGACTATAAGAATTTAACAAATATAAGGTGATTTTAACAGGTAGACACCAGGAATGTCTCTCTAGCCATCAGCCACAGAATGAAAAGTTGGCAAGAAATGTTTGCTTTTGTTTTATTGCTTTCTGTGTTAGAGCAAATTGAAAATGCATTTGGAAGGGCAGTGGATTGATTATTAAGTTTTTCTGCAGTGTCCTTTCTTAGGGGAAATGACATAGAATTGAATATCCCCACGATATACATGGTTTGACTCCTAGGGCCACCAGTTCAACCAAACAATCTCTGTTGAGATTTATTTCTCTCCTGGGGGTGCAGTGAAGGAGAATTATTTTATTTTTTTAGGAGAACTATTTTAATCTGAGAAAAACTTTCAATTCAAAATCCAGTATTTAAATAAGTAAACACATAGTGAGACATCTTTGGCATGCAGTTATACATGAGAAAGAATAGGATAAGGTTTGAGAAGGCATCTCTCTGGTATGAGAAGAATGGCTTTGAAGAGGGGAAAATCCCATCTCTTCTTATCACATGTAAAGAGAATCAGCATAGTTTTGGAATTTCTTGCCTTAGCTTGTTTTCCTTTTTTATTTTCCACATACAGATAGAGATGGAATATTACAAAAAGGTATCAATGACCTAGGGGTCTACAGCCCTCAACATTTGACACAATTCCAAAATTCTATACTCTCTTTTATATATTCTATTTTCTTCACCTAGAAAAATACATTATGCTCCAAGCTTTACATATTTTCCATTGTATGAAAAGTATCATTTTATCATTCAGGGCTTCATCAGAGAAGCAGAACCACTAGGAATAGATATATTTGTTACAGGTATTTGATCTATTGATGCTCATGTGATGTCTGTTGTTTTGGATTCAGATACTGGAGCTTCAGTCACTAGGACAGGCAGGTATAAGGTGCAGATAGATGGATATAAAATAAGGGAAACGACAAGCAGAAGCCAAAAGGCACAGAAAGGGATAGATTGGAATCTCTTTAGTCAAGTTGCCCCTGATCTTGGTGGAATGGGTGTCCTGCAAGCACTGAAAGTTTTTGTCATGTGCTAAATACACACCTGACCCAGGGGTCAGAGAAGCTTAAGGGTAATTCTGGGGAAGGCGGAGCAGTTTGCAGGCGAACTGCTGTTTACAGTAATGTGAACCAAGGGATTAATGACAAGGTGTGTAAGTATCAAAAGCATCTTCTTCGATCTTCCAAAAGTAAAAATCAGAGGCTTATATCTCACTATCACCCTCCAATGGGGTAAGCATCCCTGTGGACCATCCTAACCAGAAACAGAAGAAGTGAGCTCTGAGAAGCATAGCTCAGTCTAGCCATGCTGAAATATCCCAAAGCTGGTGTGTCATTTACCACCATGAAAACATATTGACTCATCTCAAAGTATACTGTGAACTAGGGACTGAGCCACAGAATGATAGAAAGGGATTCCAGTGACCTAAGGCAGGGGGCATGACCAAATCCAAGGAGAAACCCATGGTTTACCAGGCAACCAACTCTGAACAACTGTAATCAAGGTCCACCATACCTTCTCTTCCCACTGACTACTTCATCAGTTTCCTGGCTTAGTAGAGAAATACTCATTTGTTTAGCACTTACACAGACTCTGTCAGGCACCATACTAAGAACTTTAAATGAATTGTCTTAATAAGCAATGGAATTTGGATGGCTGGAGTATAAATTATCCCAGCAACTTAAAATGGACTCCTAGCTGGGCATGGTGGCACATACTTGTAATTCTAGTACTTGAGAGGCTGACACAGAAGGATTGCAAGTTCGTGCCAGCCTCAGCTAACCTCTGCAACTTAGTGAGATCCTGTTTCAAAATAAAGAATAAAAAATAGGGATGGAGGTGTAGCTTGGAGATAGAATGCCCCTGGGTTCAATCCCCAGTACTGAAAAAAAAGGACTCCTTTTGGGGTCAAAAGAGACAGATTCAAAACTTACTTTTGCTTAGCCATAAATTTTGAAATCTATTTAAAATACAGTAGAATAGAAATGCCTAAGAGGCCATTTGTATGCCAATAAATGTGTGAGGAAATATTCAACATCATTAGTAGAGAGATGCAAATCAAAACTACCCTGAGATTTCACCTAACCCCAATTAGAATGGCAATCATCAAAAACAACAACAAGTGCTAGTGAGGGTATGGAGAAGTGGGAATACTAACACATTGTTAGTGGAATTACAAATTAGTGCAACCACTTTGGAGAACAGTATGGAGAGTCCTCAGACAAATGGGAATGAACCTACCATATGATCCAGCAATATGACTTCTGTCTACCCAAAAGAATGGAAAACAAACTTCCAGACTAATGCATGTGTATCTATGATTATAGCTGTACAACTCACAATTTCCAAACTGTGGAACCAGCCATGATGTCCATCAACAGATGAATGGATTACAAAACTGTGGAATATATATGTACACAATGGATTTTTTCTTAGCCATAAAGAAGAACAAAATCATGTCATTTGCAGGGAAATTGATGGAACTGGAAAACATTATGTTAAGTGAGTCACAAAGTCAGTCACAAAGAGTAAAAAAGCAGATTTCTCCCTAATATGCAGAAGGCAGGGAGAAAATAGGTCTTAAGAAGGACTGTAGATGAAGGAGAAACATTGGATGAACAGAGAAGGTGACCTAACTGAAGGTGATGGTGAGGGGGAGGGAAAGACCTTAATGCGCATGATATACTTTCACAAAAATATCAAAGTCAATCACTAAACTGAACATGAGAAGAAGGGAGAAGGGAAGGAATGGGGCAGGAATTGGGGAAGAGTCGAATGAGAAATGTGTGCATGTATGCCTCTACCAGCTGGCACCTAACAAAGATGTATGATTATAATGCACCAATAAAAAAATATTTTAAAAAAAGAAATGCCTAAAAGGTCATCACAAGCCCCATAAGCAGAGAAGTGGACAGGAGTATGACAATAACAGTGTAGATGGAAAATTAGACCCAAGTGCTCCGAATCACAAACAGTCTACATGGCCCATAAGCAATCGTTCATGAGCATCCTTTTATTTTAATCTGACATTCTCAATAACTTTGAATAGTACTGGAAGAGAATCCAATAAAGACTCAGCCTGCAGGCCTACTTTAAACATTATTATTAATATCCAGTGATGCAACATTCATTATGAGTCACTCATAATAATTTTCAGGGCCAGAATAAATTAGGTTCTTTTTCTCATTTACTAGAGCAACCTTCCTAAATTAAAGCAGATGCAAATGTGTGGCTTGCCCACACACATTCTGATTCTGTGATCAGATATTTATTTGACAAATCAAAGTCTTCTCAGGAATTGGCATTTGCTGCAAGATGAAATCTGGGAAGATGGAATAGGAAATTATTTTTTCTCTATAATATATGCAGGTTATTTTTAACATTCCCTTACTTATGATCTCTGTTCTCCTCCATTATCACCTGTGTTTGGTCTCTGCAGTGCTATTTGGTCTTGGATTTAATTGTGAACTTCTAGAAGACAAGTGCTATCCTAGCTAACAAATTATTTAGAGCTTTTAACCCGGACTCCAATGTGGAAAAAGACTTGATAGTGGGAGAAAGAGTATCACTGAGTGGTAGATACAGTGTTACTTCTACCCACAGCCATGCCTTCCTCCATCCTTATAAAATAATGCAGACTTTTTTCTCAGTTCAAATACACGTCAAACCGTAGGATATGGAGCTTGATTCATTGGTACCAATCCTAGTGACCCTTTGTTTCTTTTCTGTTCTCTGTCTAAACTATTCATACAAGAGGGAATACAGCAAAGATTCTACTGCTAGGTCAAAAGATATCTCTTTTCTGCTAACTCAGCTCTTTCTTCCTACCATACATGCAGGAATGTATCATTGCTGCCATCTTGCAACCATGTGGAGATAGCTAAGGAAGTGAGGGGGTGGGCTGGAGAGTCATCAAAAGTTAGAAAGAGACTGCAGCCTGTAGAGCATCACCAAATAGCCGAATCTGCCCTAGACTACCCACCTCCAGAGAGCCTGTTTTCCACCTCTTGACTCCCCAAGTGTAATGTGGTTCTGTCAACCACATTCTAAATGGTACAATGTAGCTCTGAGTACATACAGAGATAAATATTTTCAGTGAAACCAATATTCATGAATCATGAAAAAGTTATATCTCAAAACTATATGACCTCTGTAGGTTTATATGGAAGTTCAGGCATCTAAAACCCTAGAGTGGCTTTTCTTACAGCATTTTCTTCACTCCTAGGACAATTGCCTATGGTATCACTTAACTTAGAAAACTTTAGCATGTAAACCTTTATCCAGGATACAGTAAGTAGAACTGATTACTCAGCATATTTGGGGAGGATTGTTATGTTGTTAGAGAGTGGTAAATGAAACAGTGGCAAGAGTTGCTATCAGGGGATCTTAAAGTCATACTGAACATATGGGAAGGGAGGAATATAAATCAGTAGATAAGACAGTAGAAAGCAGACCAGTTTTACTTCCAGCTACGTGACACATGATCTTATTGATGTTTAGAAAATTTTTTCACCTTTTTATACCTCAGTTTTCTCATCTGAAAAGTTAAAAGTAATCCTTATATTACTGGAGTATTGTGAGATTTATATTAAGTAACTATTATGATTTAGATTTAGAATGCCCTCTGACCTCATGCTATAGACAAGGCAGGCATGTTGGAAAGCAGGGCTTAGTTGCTGAGGAGAGGTCCCTGGGGTTATGACCTCGGGGATCATATGTGGCCCCTTCTCCCCTTGATCTCTCTATCTTTTGTGATGTGAGAGTCGAGCCCTTGAGCATTCATTCTCTGTTACGGCCCCCATGCCCTGAGTGCCACAGACTTCACCATGGACAGAACTACCGAAACCTACAGAACTGTGAGCAAATAAATCCTTCCTCTAAGTTGTGATGGTCAGTGTTTTGGATTAAATCAGTGAGAATTATAGTACATCACATATACTATATATCTGCCATTATATCTGGCAACCATGGCTTTAAGAAATTGAAATTTATGAGATAGGAGGATTGCAGGTTTGGTCCGAGGACAGCCTCAGCAACAAAGCAAGACTCTTAGAAACCTAATGAGACCCCGTTTCAAAACAAAATACAGAAAAGGAGTGGGGTAGCTCAGATATGGAATGCCCTGAGTTCAATCTCCAGTAGAACCTCCTCCCTCACACACACACACACACACACACACACACTGAAATAAATCTGAACTTATTTTCTGACTGAACTACATTTGTCATATCATTTCCAGGCGAAGATGGGCTTCTCCTTTCCTCCTTTTCTTTAAGCCTTGAAGGTTTTCCTGAGGAAAACTCTTTTTATAATTGCCTTGTCTTGATTTCATCTTTGTTAAAAAATGGGGATTATGGAGGGCTTCATACTATTTCCCGTCACAGTTCTTGATTCCTTTTTGATACAGACCTAAGAGCAAGCATTCTTAAGTCTCCCCATGGGGCTCCCTGAGAACCAAAGAAAAAGTAAAATGAAGCGGTTCCAAATTAACACTGATTTGTCTTAGGCGCACAGCCTGGCTCTTCATAACTCCCCTGCCTAATTTTGTTTGTATCAGAATTGGTAAACAGCAAGCTTGTGGGTCTAATCTAGCCTGAGAGATAATGTTTATATGTGTAAGGTGTGTGTGTGTGTGTGTGTGTGTGTGTGTGTGTGTGAACTAATTATGTTGAAAACATTTTGTCTTGTAATTTGAATGCTTTTGGGAAGCATGTTCTCTCTATTTATTCTATTTGGAGGGTGGTCCCAGGTCCTAAACCTTGTAGGAAAACAAATTCCTGGCTCCACTAAACCTACCAAAGCAGCATCTCTATCAGAAGTCCCAAGCGATTCCAATGTATGCTTAACCTTAAGAACCACTGCTCTGCTTTGTTCCATTATTTCACTTCCTTCTCTCCAAGGTGCAGTCTGTTTCTTTCTTTCATGCTACCTGTAGGCAATTGACTTTATGATCCCTGGTTTAGACTTTAAGTCTGTGAGACATTTCAATTACTACATTCTCTCTGTACCATTCACAAGCTTACCATCTCTCTGCTATAGCCATCCCTTTGGCACGGAGCCAGGGAAATTAATAGATTTTCACCCAACTAGGAGTCAATGTAGATTGAGTCATATAATTCCAGGAAGGAAGAAAGGCTTATCTAAATTTTCTTGGGAAGAGAAAGTATCAGAAAGTTAGAAGAAGAAGAGCCCATTAGGTAAAATTAACCAGAACCATAAAAGTGAAAACAAAAGACTGTGTGGGATTTGGGGGTGGACAGAAATTTCTGCAATCTGACTAGGCACATAATTTTGTCTAAAAGTGGGTAAATAGTAAGGTGCATTTTGCTCCGAAACGCTAGCACATATATATTTCAAGAACTTGAGTGTTGCTTCAACATCTCTCCTCCTGCTGCACACACACACACAGGCACACACACACACACACACACACACACACACACCACATACACACTCACATAAACTGTCACTCTCATAGCTTCCATTTTCCAAAACAATCTTCTATAAGCCATAAGAGTAACCATTGTTTTTTAAAGGCATCTCCAATGTAATTAATAAATAGCTGTTTAAAAAAAGAGTCGAAAATAGCTAAACATAGACAGAGAAGATCAAGTGTTTGCCACACAAGAGATCAAACAAATAGATGAACAGGAAGAAAATGACTCTGGAACTATAACTGTTCTATTATTAACTAGCAATCTGCATATTTTCCCCCAATTAATGCCTAGAGTGGGATCTGAGGCAGTTGAAACCTAATTACTGACATCACTTTGTTGATTGAAAGCCCTAAGACAATCCCTGTGCTTGCTTCATTTGCATGCTCTCTGCAAACACCACCCAGTGGGTTGTCAGTCACTGCTTTGCCACCAGAAATCTGTGCTGTCGCTAGAACTTTATGCAGAAATGCACATCACTTTCCTTTCACTCTGCTGAGTAAATGTTCTGTCACTTAAATTCCTTATTCACTTACAATGATGGTGTGTCTCTTGCATTGACTTTCCAGGATCTGTTCCTATCATTGTGCAATGAATTACTTACAGGTGGTTTCTTTGGTGAGAATAAGGGCAAGTGTAGAGGATCTTAGTTCTGTACCTGGTGTTTCCATTATCTCATTAAATAAGTACACACATAAGCAAACAAAACACTTCCCATTGAATGATGGCACTCCTAATTTCTCTATACCCTGGGAATTGATCATACAGGTATTATTACCTTCATGGCCTAGGACAGGGATTGACCGATTCCTGAGCTGAGGAAATGAATGCTTGCTTGACTGACTTTCCATTGCACTCAATGTGGTTGGGTGGGTCCACATGGCCTCCCCCAGAAATATTGCAGTAGGAATTCTATTCATAGCTGTCATAGTAATTTGAATTTTCAATGTCTATGTTTCTCTGTACAGCTCTTGTTTGTATGCCCCCAAATTTGCTTCTTTAGACTTCTCCATTCTCCTCACTACCCAAGATAACCCACAGAGGAATTCCTTACCCACTTCCATGAAAAAACTGAAATTGGTTGGGAAGCAGAAATATCTTACTTTGCCTAATAATGTTCTCGATTCCTCCTTCTGCTTCTTCATTTTGTCCATCTAGTCATTCACTCAGTCCTGGAAGATCTGTCTTTAGTAACTATGGAATTTACCTACTGCTGACAGTTCCATTCAATGAGGCCATAAATATGACCAGAGAGGAGTACCAGATGTGAACAGAGATTGGGCAGTGTCCAGGAGATGAGAAGTGTCCCATGCATCTGGTGCACAGGACTGTGCATAAGCTGGGTTTCTTGGCAGCTCCCTGGTCTTGTAAGCACAGTGGCCCCTCAATTACCTCTGAGTATCGCTCTTATCTGTGGGGCTTGCCACAGCTTCAGTTTCCCTTAAACTTAGGTGCATTCTGCCTGGAGTCCTTGTCTTCAGCTGACCCAATCCTACTCTTTCTACACAACTTATCTCAGATTTTACCACCTCTAAGAAGTCTTCTCTGACCTTCCCATGCCATCATAGGTACCTACCTCACATGTACACCACTACACCTTCAAGTCACCTATTTCAATGTGTGTTAAAGACATGGCAATTGCCTTATCTTATTATTGCTAAGGCCTTACACTTACATCATGATTCATTAAGGGCAATGTCTCATCTTGTACATCTCTCAGGCACAGTGTTTACTAGGATAATGTAAGGTCATAGAGGCATGCATTCCTGTCATTTTTTGTCAAGGGTTTTGGGAATGTAATCATAGTTATTAGTTGCAATTTTGCACAGGCGATCCAAGCAATGATAGCATCTCCTTGCAGGCCCTTTTTCAGACTGTGCATGTGTAAAGCTCCTTCACAGGGTAGCTAGTTTACATTTCATGAACCTCAAAAATGTCCTCGTTGCTTTTGAACTGATTGATGGAAAAATGTATACACTAAGGGAAATATTTAATGAACTTAATTCTTATTTTCTAGAACTCTAGTCTTGAAACACTCAGATGTCTAAGGAAGAAACATTAGTGAGTGAATTTTTCCCCCATCATGGCAACATAGAACCCAGTGGGGAGTAGGACTCACTTTAAAATGCTGGTTAGAAAGGTAGGCAATACTCACCTTTCAGCAGATTTTCTCAAGAATTGAGCATTTTGGTTAGTGTGGCTGGGAGATGAACCCTAAAATAGCTGGTGTTCCTCTGAGTTATAAGTCTCTATGATAAAATCCTGTTACACAGTGGAAGAGAAGCATCTGACTTATAGAACAGTTGCTCTAGAAAGGCACTTTAATGTAGCTTCAAGTACATAAAATAAAGTGAACTAGGAGATCAAAGTATTGATTTGTAGGTGATTTCTTATGTAGAACAGATAAGAATGAATAACAATTAACATGTCATAATTAGGGCTTTTAAGGACTTTAACATAATTTTTTCCTGTAACTAAGGTGAATGTCAGAGCTGTGTTTTCATCTACTACGTTAACTTATTTTACAAACATAAAGAATTATTCCTATAAAGAAGAGCTTTAATTCTTGGATTTGTTTGTTTGTTTTTTACCTCCTGAGCTATCCCCAAACCCAGATCAGTAACTGTCAATGGGACAAAGGTCTGGGGTACCTATTAATGAAGTTTTCTCATCCAAGTCATGTGCAAATCAGAGACACATTCTGGTAAGTTCCTGTGTAGTTCTTTCTCATGGGTGTCCACATGAAAGTCTATTTCCTTGGGCTTCATAAGTCTCTCACTTTGTGCCATTGATAAACACAGAAGGGTCTTGGCTCATGGGGCCTGGCTCTGATGCATCCCATACTCTGCCAATGTTACTGCTGGATGAGAAAAGGGCTGCAGGACATAGGTCAGTTGGAGAATTTTTATGTCTGGGACTTCATAATAAGGTTAGAGGACTAAAATACTAGTATCCTTTCCCAGATTGTCTCCTTCAATATCTTCCCACATAATTAATAACCAATCTGGGGTTTTTGTTTGCCTGCTTTTCTGTTTCTTCAGCAAAGCCACCACATTCTATTTCTGGGAACTAGAAACTGTTTTTGTTAAGCTCCTAAGGTAGAAAAGCTATACTTCCTTCTGACTTCAGTGTCTAGCCATGCGTGAGATATTCTGGTCCTAAGCTGTCTCTAGGTTGGCCCAAAATAGTGAGGCACTCAAAAACAAAAGGTAGGTATAATTTCCATGTCATCTGGCTGAAAAAGCTGCTCTCCCTTCTCATTTTTTCTATCTCCTTAGCAGAATCAGGGCTGCCTGGTTTGTTTTATTTACCTACATAGTCCCAAAGCAAGGTCATTTGCTATGAAGCAGATGCAAATTGTAAATTTCCACTGGGGGAAAAAAAAGTAGTAAAGATGAAATCTAATGTATACATGATGGTAAGACCGTGGGTCTGACTCTGGATATAAGAAAAGATCCTGGCTCATGGGGCCCAGCTGACACATCACATGCTCTGCCTCACAGGGACAGGTGAGGCCCCTGTGGAAAATTCCTAGTGTTCATGAGATTGTCTGTAAAAATCCTGTGAATCTGAACTGCTCTGAGAGTCAGAGACTCTGATTATCAGCCAAGTTTCTCCACAGGTAGGAAACAAGTAATCAATTTGTGAGAATGAAGTTGAAGATGTGGAACAAAGGTGGAGTTCTTGTCCAGAGCTGAGCAGATGTCCCCCATCTCAGGGGTTCACCAATTAAAAAGACTTTTTTGGCTCTGCCTCCTCAAGTGAAGGCAAAATTGGCAGTGCTACTCTTCTAAGTTCCCTTTCAGGGTTAAACATACATATAACACAGCCCGATCTTTGTTGCTAGTATCCTAGTAAGCCAAAAAAGATGCTGCAAAGTAAGATTGTAGTATGTGTCTGTTTCCTGACACAATCCCTTAAACTAGTCTTTAAATTGGTGCAATGTTCATCACTGATATATTATCTCAC
>PVLC010036204.1:0-15943 GCA_004027655.1 Graphiurus murinus
GTGCTGTCTCACCACCATGAGAAAGCACGCATCTACATAGCTATGTACATTTTTGATCATCCCGTTACAAAAATCCAAGCATGGGTCTGTCGTCCAGACTTCTCTTCCAGCTTCATCCAGTCTGGCTGCCCTTCCAGAGTGGCCTAATAGGGAATGACTTCCTGTCTGGTGCTCAAGAGTCGTCTTTCATCGAGGCCAGATAAGAGCTGGGAGGTGCACCCTGCAGAAGATGCCCGGAGATTCAGAGGCGGCAGCCCAGCTCAGAAGGCCGGTGTCACTGCAACAGATCTAGTCCAGATTTTGCTGCCATCTACCTGACTTCAATAGCAGAAATGAGCACCCACCGGCAAGCCTGATACGCTTAAGATTTTTAAGGCTCTCCTCTTTCCCAGCAATAAATATCATTCAAGAAACAAATTAATTTCATCATTAATTCATCTGTCAAACTTCGTAACCTTCTAATATTCTTGGCATTGATCCATACAGAAGTGGGTTTGAACACTGCCTGCTGGGTCCTATTCAAGTAAGTAAATCTTAAGAAACAGTTTCCTTACTACTACTCCAAACTAAAGTAAAACACGTTTGGTGAAAACTTACTATGCTTTGATAAATTCACTCACTTAATTAACATAAATTGTCAAAACTATAGTATATGCATAGCAATAATATAATTTACTCAGCATAAGGTAAAATAAGTGGATAGTTATGAGAACTAAATGATGCCTAAATCATTTCCTTTTCATCAAATGTCTAAGAGAAAAAGTCACTAAGGCACACCAAAATCAGATTCAATTCACTCAATCCCCCACTGAAGCCAAAAAGAGTCACTTTCTCTTATGCAAATAACTTCCCAACAGGAGGAGAAATACAGTACTGCGCTCTATGCTCTATGCCTACGATATGTAAACACATTCTTGGCGGATGCGCAGTCCCGCTCGGTGCCCCTCCCCCACACCACAGGGACCCGGGCTGGGGATTCCTCAGCCTGGAGCAAGAATACACAGCGAGCCTGCAACTCCACTTCCCAGGTCCACAGAGAACTGCACACACCTCCCGGTCAAGAAGACGCCTCTGAAAAAGGGCACAACGGAAAACTACCCAATTTCAAAAAGCCCTAAGAGGTGGGTATGGCCCCTTAAGTAGAGCCAGTACTGCAAAATGTCATAACTTTATAACATCCATTTCGAAACCCTAAATATTGCAAAAACAATAAGACTGAGTTTTATTAATATTCATTTTCAGCCTCCATAAATCTGTTGTTTTAAGTTAGCACACGACAGTTCTCTCAAACATAAATATCAACTCTAATTTACAAATCTATACACAGCCCAAAATGAAAGCAATATGAGTGGAATATTAATCCCTTTTCCACAAAATATGGCTCAAAGCACACAGATCCAGATCCGGGCAGTACAGCTAGAGTCCAGCCCCGAGAACGGCCCCCGGATCCAGGACCGAGAGGTAAGAGGCTTCCTGCGCCAGTACAGCTAAATCTGCCTCTCAGATAAATCTGCCTCTCACATCGGGCTGCAAACAGAGAGGAAAATGTCACACACCCCTAACAAACAAAAATCACACCATCCTCCTAGGAGAGGACAGGGTTAAATAAATAAGCCCATCATTTTCCCGGGATGCCGGTGAGGTTGTATCCTAGAGAAGTGTTCCCAGTAAATCAGAAATCATCCTTTTAGATACACCCAGCCCCAAATTATAAAGGAATAAAGCCCATTAATAAGAAATATAACTCAAAACTCAACCCCATTCGAATATACCATTTTCTTTAAAAGATGTATGTGTCTAATAAAACTATCAAGTGAGTTTATACTAAGTCTTCCTGTACATTGTCCTATATTTTTTAAATCAGTTCTTAAGCCAGAATTAATACTATTTTTGTATCAGAATGAAGATTTCCTTCTCTTCAATTCTAGTACAAGAACATGATATTTAGAGATTAAATATATAAGGAAAAAATTTCCAAGTATAATCTGGATTATTTCCAATCCATAACACACTTCTGACACAATATAACATTCAAAAAATTGAACAAGTATAAAAAGCCTAGTCAAAAGCTCAGACTTAAATACAGATAAACAAAAAACAAAAGAAAAAAGAAAGGTTAAGGTCTCCCATTATAGACCAAAGGTAAGAATGCCTTGTTTCCTAGAATGTACTTATTGATTTCATATTAATATAAACATAAATCTAAGTGATAGCTGTCCTATAGTGGTTACTACCCAAAAAAAAAAACCTTCCAAAATTAAATAGCATAAAAATCAGAATTCCCAATAAAAACAATTAACCTATAAATAATTTCATCCCATAGATAAAAAAGCAGAAAACTATAGACATTATATTTTCTTTTTTAATGATACGCCTTTAATATGAGCCACTGTTACCAATTCAATCTAACTATATAAGCAGCCATCCATACCTTGGAAAATATATAAAATTAGAACAAAAAAATGTCTTTACACTATTTAAAACCTCAGACAAACTAAGCGTTCATGGGGGAGAGAGAAAAGGAAAAGTGATCTTAGGATACAAAGTATCTTATACACATTTTAAGGTAAGCAGGAACAAGTTTGTAGCTTCCTGCTGTGTAAGCCAGCTAATCACTTGTCTTTTAATAGTAAATAAGGTTCTTTTTTATTACATTGTATTATATTCTATAAAACTGAAGATAAAAAAAAATAACATGAATGGAATTCAGTACCAATGTAGACATCATAAAACCTTTATGTATGTGAGCCGACTTCAATACTCCTTGGGAGACTGCTCTATCTGAATATTTATCTAAAAAAACCCAGTAACAAATGGAATTGTAAAATGTCTTATTTCACTCTCTAAAAGGATCCCCTACAATATGTGTATGTTTTGTTCCCAACTATGAAAACATTTGCCACTCACCCAATACAAACCAGTCCCTAAAATCAAAAATGAAACTAAATGTATTAAAAGCCAAAAAGAATGTTTTCATCATTTAACATCATGACTTAAAAATATTTTATAACCTACAGTCAAGTAGTAATTTAATATTTTGGATAAATGACTTTCTGGTATAATGAACATAACAAACACTAAATAATACTAGCCTTCCAGAAAGAAAAGGGGAGGGAAAAAGTGTAAAAAGGCACATTCCACACATTATCGGTAAGGTACCTAAAAGAATCTTCGAATGGAGGTCATAAGCCTGTAGTTTTTTCTCCTCAAAGATAAAAAAGCTATTCCCAAGGGTCACACTGAGGACATAATGGATTCAGCCTCATTCCAAGAAAACAAAATACTTAAAATGATTGGTACCATTAAGAAATAATGCTCTAACTAAAGTAACAAGAGACCTACATTTGCCTCTAACTTCATTCGTTTGTAGTTTTAAAAGATAGAATTTTAAACTCCCCCTCTGAAAGCAAGCTGACAAAGCAAATCTTTTTAAAATTAATTGCCAGGGCTTATTTATATCAGGTTTCCCTTTAATATTTTTACATGTGTGAATCAAAAACAGAAACTGAAAACACGAATTTTCTATCAAGAATAGGAAAACTATCATTAAAAGTAAAACTTCATTATCTAGAGATCTGAAAGCAGCAGGCACCAATGTGTTCAGCCTAGGATTCACATGATTATTTGTTAAATTCAGGCCTTCATTCACTCCGACAAGTCTCTCCCCTAATATACGATTATTTTTAAACTACACCTTCCTAAAACAAATGAGCTAAGTAAAATTATATGAACAACAGCTGCTACTCCCTTTAAACAGATTAGAATTGGTAAAGTTTTCATAGCATTAAGATGTCTATGAAAGAAAAATTATTTGGAAGAAACACACCCAGTACAACTTGCATGTAATACAGTTTCCCTAATTCACTGTGTAAGCAGTTCAACTAAGGCTCACATTACCTAATCTAACAAAATAATAAAGAGGGGGGGAAAAAAAGATTCTTGGGGGCATTTCTGAATACCCAAATTAGAAGCAAATATAGAATGACTTTTCATATTTCACAGGGATATCTATTGTTTGTTTTTTTGCTAATTGTTCTCTACAAAAAATTATACAGTTTTCTCATGTCATAGTTTGTAAATGCCAATTGAAACTAAAATCCCTCATCCACAAACATCTTAAAATGATAATTGTTAAAACACAAATCACTAAAAATATATACCTTTAATCTTGTAATAAACCTAATTACCACCAAAAGATGCTGCTGTGTACTGAAATCTTGAAACGTTTAATGCTATACTAAACTACATGTGCTGTTACGATCGAATGTTTTTTCACAGCTGAATTTGTAAAGGGCCGTCTTTTAGAAAAGCTTTACGAATCCAAAAATTGGTACAATTTGTGGCTTAATTATTTTTGCATGGTTTTATCTTCAGTCTACAATTACTAGTCCACGATGTATGTGATGCCCATGTTATAAGACTGTCATCAAAACATCTGAGTTTTGTAAATGGCCAGTACTGGACCTCGGCATAACGTTGTTCTGCGTTTAATCCTCTTATTAATAACTGTGATTCGTAACAATTTAAGCTCTAAGCAGTATTCAACCTTCCATCTGCTTGTAATAGAGTTATTATTTGTGGTAAGAATTTTTGTGACTGTACCGCTCAGCACTTCTATTTACATCAGCAGTGCTAAATGCCCAATGGTGAGAGGGGAGCCAATCAGATGGCAGATTAGATGTCAACTCAGAGGCAGCTGTCTGGAGACTATTACAGCCAGTTTACCTCCACAATTCAAATTCCAAACCTTGCAAAGGAGATCAAGTCAGTCTTTAGGCTCAGCCTACGAGCAAGAAACAGCAAGAGTGCAAGGCACTTCCTAATGCCGCTGGCGGACTTGGGTGACAGCAAAATAAAGAAAACCCTAATAAAGACGACCCTAAAAAGCTCCCTTTTCACGGGTCTGCTATCTTAACCAGGTTTGCTGAATAAAACGTATGCCTAATCCACGATCAAAACAAGTTCAATCGATCCGGCTTGCGTCCCTTTCACATCGCCTCTCGGCTGAAGGTGACTCCTTTCAAGCAAGCCCCTGAGCCCAATACTGGATTTCCCCGGCTATTCTTGGGGGCGAATCGACTAGTTCACCTCCATCCACGCCGTTATAAATGTGGCTCTTACTCCTGGGCTAGCAAACCTTCAGACTCGAAGCCCGCACCGAGCACCTCCGGACGGCTGTCCTAACTGGAAAAAGCCCCAGGCCGGCCACAAAGCTACCTAACCTATTTACCCTGCCTCTGCCTGCGAGGCTCCCGAGGAAAAGGAACCGGGAGCCGAAACGTGGGAGAAAGTTCCTCCCTCGGCGCCGGGGCGAGGCACCGG
The DNA here is from genome assembly GCA_004027655.1 of Graphiurus murinus. NCBI lineage: Eukaryota > Metazoa > Chordata > Mammalia > Rodentia > Gliridae > Graphiurus > Graphiurus murinus. Next base: position 5,323 of record PVLC010036204.1, read on the forward strand.
GAGGGCGCCGCCGGGGCGATCGGGGCAGCGCTCCCGCAGACCCCATGGGCCGGGGCGGCCTCCCCGCCGGCCGAGCCCCCGCCGCGCCCCGCGCCCCGCGGGTGGGGCCTGGCGGCGGCGGTCCCGTCCCGGGGCCTGGGCGCGGGCTCCCGGGCCCGATCGGCCCAGCGCGGCCCGCGCGGGGCGCCCCGAGCCCGGCGAGAGGCGGCCGCGCGAGCCCCAGGCCCTGGCGCCGCGCCCCCCGCCGGTCCCGCCACCAGCCGGGAAAAGTAGCCGGCAAAGAAAGAAAGTGGGGCTGCGGCGCGCGAGGCCCGGGCGGAAGCAGGCCCGGCGGCGCGGGGGTTACCTGGGATCTGCCCATGGCCGGTCCGGGGGTGCCGGGGCTCATCGCCGGGTGACTCCTTTGTTGCGCGGCCGCCCAGGCCGGGCTGGCGGCGGCGTACTGGGCGCCCAGGTCCTTGCCCAAGCCCATGCCCGCGGCCGCCTGCTGGCCGCCCGCCGCCGCCCCCGCGGCCGCCGCCTGGGACTGGGGCTGCGCCGGCGGCGGCGGCGGCGGCGGCGCGCTGGGGCTGCTGTAGTCGGGGTAGCTGCCGCCGTAGCTCCGCATCATGGGGCTGGGCGAGGTGAGCAGCTGGTTGAGGGTCGGGGTGGCCCCCGACGGGTGCTGGTTCTGCCCGGCGAAGCGCTGGAAGCCCCCCGCCGCCGCGCCGCCGGCCGCCTTGCTGAGGCTCGCGGCCCCGCCGCCCCCGGGGCCCATCATCATGCCGCCGCCCTGCTGCCGGGGGGAGCTCAGCACCCCGTACCCCGAGGACGAGCCCCCATAGCCGCCGCCGCCGCCTCCTGCTGCTGCTGCTGCCGCCGCCGCGGCCGCCGCCGCCACAGCTCCCGCTCCTGCTGCTGCCGCTGCTCCTGCTCCTCCTCCTCCTCCTCCTCCTCCTCCTCCTCCGCCGCCGCCGCCGCCGCCGCCGCCCGCGCTGGGCCGGCTGTAGCCCGGATAATGGTTGTACTGGCTGTTGGGGTACCCTTCGTGGGAGTTCTGCAGGGGGTCCATGCTGCCGGGGGCCCCGGCGGCGGCGGAGGCGGAGTGCATCATCCCCATCCCGGGGCTTTGTTGTCCGCCATGTTGATCAAAGCAGGGCCCAGCGCGGCCGCCGGGGCCGCCGCTCGCAGGGGCAGCGCTGCCATAGTAATTATTAAACTCCGAGACGGCCGCCGGGCCGCCGCCGCCGCCGCCGCCGCCGCCCCCGGACCCCGCGACCGGCGGCTGCTGCGGCGCGCCCAGGGCGCCCAGGCCCGGGTGCTCGTAGCGGCCGGCCGGCGGCTCCCCCATCTTGGGCGGCGCGTCGTCCTCGTCGGCCGGCTGGCTCAGCAGCGGCTGGCCCGGGGGGTCGGCCTGGCCGCCCGCCGCGCTGTCCTTGGCGCCTCCATGTTGCGGCTGCTCCATGTCGGGGCCGGGCGGAGGCGCGCCGCCGCCCGCGCCCAGGCTGCTGTTGTTGGGAAGGGGATGTTGCTGCGGCGGCTGCTGCTGCTGTGGCGGCTGCTGTGGCTGCGGCGGCGCTGGCGGCGGCGGCGGCTGCTGCTGGAACTGGTTTAGCTGCTGCTGGAGTGCGTGGTGGTGGTGGAGGTGGTGGGCATGGTGGTGGTGGGCATGGTGGTGGTGAGGGTGCTGCTGGTGGGGCGGCGCGGCGGGGGCCTCGCCAACGGCTTTCAGTTTGTGGTTGGGGAGCAGCCCCGTCTCCATGGCCGAGCCCGGGCCCGCCGAGGAGGAAGAGGCCGCCGCCGCCGCCGCGGAGGAGGAGGAGGAGGAGGAGGAGGAGGCGGCCAGCGCGGCGGCGCTTCCACCCTCCTTGAGAGCCGCCTCGGAGCCGCCGCTCTTGGCGCTGTGGCTGCTGCTGGCGGCGGCGGCCGCCGCGGCGCTCGAGCTATGGGCCATGCGGAGCTCGTGATGGGGGTGCAGGGGGTGAGGGTGCACACTGTGGAGGCCGCCGTCGCCGCCCCCCAGCGCGGCTCCCGGAGCCGCCGCCGCCGCCGCGCCGCGCGCCCCCGCCTCCAGGTCCCGGGCCCCGGGCGCCGGCCGCGGCCCGCTGCCCGCCCGCGCCCGCGCGGCCATGATCGGCGGGGTGGCGTGGCGCGGCCGGGCGGACGGGCGGGGGCCGGGGGGAGACAATGCCCCGGGCTCAGGCCGCGGCCCCTCCTGCGCGCATCCACGCGCCCCGGGACGCCGCCCTCCCGCGCGCCCGCTGCGGGGCTGGCACCGGGAAAGTTTAGGGTGCGGGTGGAAATGAAACTTTTCTCTTTTCCTCTCTACCCCGGATATGGGTAAATGCACGCCTGGCGGAGCCGATCGGGCCCGACATGGCAGGAGGGGAGCCGAGCGAGCCCAGCAACTATTATCCACTTCTCTCGGCTGACTCCCGCGCACTCGCAAAACGCGGACTGGACTCGGCCCGGCCCGGGCGCCTCGGCCGCCTTCGCCCGGCGCAGCCTCGCGGGGACCCGGCGGCCCGGGCCGGGCAAGGGCGCGGCGGCTCGGAGCTCGGCGGCCCCGTCGCCTTGCCAACGGCGCTCGCGTGTTTGTTTTCCTGTCTACAAGGAGCGATACAAAGGTGGAAACGGAGTCTGACGCGCAGACAAAAGAGGGAGAAGGGCCGGGGAACAAAGTTGTCGGTGGGCCTCCGAGGTTGCGAGGAGCCGGCCGAGAAAGCAAGCATGTGGGCAGTCCGTGCAAAAGCTCGGGCTCTCCCAGGAGTTATGTAATCTTTCCACAACGTTGGCCTCGGTGCCTGGATTTCGGGCCATCAGCTAATTCCCACAACTTCTTCCAACTGCAGAATCAGGGAAGGCGGGGAAGTGAAGGTTAGCCGCATTCAGAGAGCGCTGTGCCCTGTACACAGCAGGTACTCAATAAGTGCTCTTGATTGGCTACACCAGCCCCAACGACGGTGTTTATGTAACTCTTTCTAAAGGCACCTGAAGTATTCCCAGAGGAGCATTTTTCTTACAGTACTCACGCACCTCCTCTCTCAGTAGGTAGTGGTGTGTCATGCCCCAAACAACTTTCACAAGAACATTTCACTATTGGAAGCGTCATGGTGACAGCTAGGGTTTATCTCCTACCTTCATAAATCTATACAACATCCTTCATCACATTTCAGAGGTCAATGTATGCAATTAACCCTCTTGATATCTGTTCATTGCTAAGTAATGGGAAACAAAACTAATAGACGTTATGTTTAATAAATATAAGATCAATAATAATAGGAAACAGTCCAGTCTACTCCTAAAGCAGAAATATTTAATACTTTGTTCTCTAAAAAAAAAAAAAGTTTCTATAGTTTTAGCACTCTGTAATGTTTTAAACGTTTTTATTATAAATTTGTTACCTAGTAACACTAATACTTCTTTAACCTAAGTCATGGCTTAGCTGTGCCAGTGGGCGCTCAGTTGTCATTGAGAGAAAGCATTTTAAACTAGGGCATCCCATAGGTCACATTGGCAGAAAGCACATGTAAGGTTTTAGTACAGTGTTGTTTTCCAAAATCATCTCATTTTTTTAGCCTTTCATAAAAGCTATTTTAGTTTATTTCAAATGCAGTGGTTATTTGTTTGCTAGGGCAAGTGCAAATATGGTACATGACTAAATAGAAAACCGGAGACGGAAAAAATGGTGACTAATTGGAGGGGGGGGGGACCAGGTGCACACCCAAGGGTCATTACAGAGTGTAAAAACAGCAAATTGCAATTCTATGCAAACAACTGGATAACCCGGGTATATCATCGTTTGTAAGAGAGAATAACAGAACTGTTAGGCGAAATCATGCCAAATCATTCATCAGTTTTTGCCAAGAGAATACCACATCTTTGTTAGGGTGCCTTTTTGACATTTTTCCCTGGGTTTTCTCTCTTTATATATTCAAATACATACTAATTATACACATTACACCATGTAAGTTGAATTTTTTAAATTTCTCATATGCAGACATAAATATGTCTGTTGTGTATGGATCTATATACATATATCCTAAAATCAATTACATATTTATGCTTTTAGACGTTTATAGTCAAACTCAGTATATGCATATAATCATAAAAGTGCATTTTTCAAATTGATAAAGCGTATCAAAGTCAATTCATACAAGTGTAGCCATATGTTCAACTTATTCTCATAACTAATCCTCAAAGGGAAAATGAGTCACCAAGTTCAGCTCTTGCCCTTTGCTTACAAATACTCTTTTTGTGTCAGAAAATCATGAAACTAAAAAAAAAAAGAAAAATGAAAAAAGGAATTAAGTATGTAAGTCAAAATCTCTTTTAATTCCATTTGCTTCTGCAAGTCAACTAGAAGACTGGAACCAAGAGGCAATAAAATACAGGCCCCGCACACAATGAAGTCCGTCTGCTATAAAAGGCGACACATGCCAGGTTTTCCTCCCCAATGGCAGATGCCACACCCTAAAGCAGACAGAAGGCACTGCAGCCTGCAAGAGGAACACCACACAAAGCCGGCACGACTTGGTTTTGTCTTTTCAACCATGGAGAAACCTAAAACACCCTTTCAAAAGCATCTCTGCTGAAGATAAACAGCGGGCTCATATTCATGCAACTTTTTGAACACACCTTCTCAGGAAAGCCAAAGAGAAGTCACTTTTAGTTTCATTTAAAAAAAAAAAAAAAAACGAGCTTAATAAACAAAATGACAATTGTAAGGGGAGGTGTCTGTTCCAAAGTGAAGAAATGGGCTCACATTTCTCAAAAGCACAATTTCAACCATAAGGTGTAATTTCTGGCGTGTCCCTTGCCTCAGTAGTCCTAGAGGGTCAGTTTCATCTTGTTGTTTCTTTTTGATGAAATAAGGTAACAGCAGAAATCACTGCATTCATTTCTCTTAATGAGTTCCTTAATTTTACACCTCTTCCCTCAATTTCAAACCACAATGACAGCTCGAATCAGATACTCTCACCACAAGGAAGCAGCCGAGGTGAAGGCTGAGAGCTGCCTTTGGCTTGGACCACTGGACACCCCGCTGCAAACCTCCCACCAACAGGGTGCTCCTCGCTTACCCATTATTTTGTTAAACATCCCTCTTTGGTAACAAAAGGTCTTTTCTTTCCTTTTTTTTTTTTTTTTAACTATATGGAAATATTAATATTCAAATGCTGCTCCTTTTGAATAAGTTTTAGAGCACTGAATAAAGGCTCTTCAACTTGCCTACTGAAAGAAGACGGAGCCAGATGGTAGTTTAAGAATTCCACAGTTAGTTCTGTTCTTTTTGCCTCTGCGTGGCCCATCCTACTCTGTTTGCTTTCAGATTAGTCCCCTTGTACTGTTCTACTTATTTACTCGATGACTGAAGCTATCACGATTCACTGCCCATCATATTTCTCAGTATTCTTTACGTAATTTGGAAGCAATTTAGAAGAAAGTCCTGTCAAGGTTTTACAAATAAGAACTATTAAAGAGTAAGGCTTTGGATACTTGCTTTCCTTTTAGATTTATGAGAGATGCGATGAATGGAGCTAATGGGATTTCCCTACTGATCCTGGTCAGGGACTTAAAAAAGCACTAAACAATTGTCCTTTTCACTTCTCCGATTTAGACATTAGCAGTGAACAACTGAGTCAACATAGGAAGGGGGATACAGCATTCGAATTGAAACAACCATGCACATTATCACCGGCCCATAGGTTCAGAATAAAACAATTAGGTAGGATTTGCGGGGTGGAGTGGGCAAAAAAAAAAAAAAATGATAATTCAAATACATTTGAGAATCACGGCAAAGAGTAGCACTATTATTCTTACTAAGAGAATTAAAGTGGGTGGGAGCCAGGCATGGTGGTGCACGCCCATTATCCCAGTACTTGGAAGGCTGAGACAAGAAGATCGCAGGTTCAAGACCAGTCTCAGCAACTTAGGAAGACCCTCAGCAACTTAGTGAGACCCTGTTTCACAATAAAAAAAAAAAAAAATAGGCCGGTTGTAATGCGCACATCTGTAATCCCAGTACTTGGGAGGCTGAGACAGGAGGATCGCAGGTTCAAGACCAGTCTCAGCAACTTAGGAAAGACCTTCAGCAACTTAGTGAGACCCTGTTTCACAATTAAAAAAAAAAAAAAAAATAGGCCGGTTGTAATGCGCACATCTGTAATCATGTAATCACAGTACTTGGGAGGCTGAGACAGGAGGATCCCAGGTTCAAAGACAACCTAAGCAATGTATCCAGACTCTCAGGGACCTAGTGAGAGCCTGTTTCAAAACAAAAAATAAAAAGGGCTTGGGGTGTAGCTTGGAGGTAGAAATCCCTAGGTTCAATCCCCAGTGCCACAAAATAAATAAAATAGGGCTGAGGAGTATGGCTTAGAGGTAGAATACCCCTAGGTTTGATCCCTACTACAAGAGAAAGAGAGAGGAGAGAAATTACAGTGGGGATAATCTATACTTACTCATTCAACAGATTTACCTAGAATCCACGTTGTGCAACGTCCTGAGAGTAAAAACATAAATATTACCTTGGCCCTGTCCTTAGTAAGGAAGCTAAACCATGAACAACTGCACAAAAACATACTGGGGTCTGCCTGCCCCTGGAAGCCATGGAGGATCTGGCCATTGGGACAGAGCTCGCCTTCAGCCCCACCCCCACCCCAACAACAACTCTTCCCGCTGCGTGCCTTCTGGGCTGCCATTCCTGGACACCTGACCCCAACCCTCAATCTACTCAGCTCTGGCTCCACCCAGTACTGTGCTGGGTCCCTCCAGAAGCTTAAGTCAAATTCATACTCACAGCAGTGACATAAACAAAGGAACGCCTTATTACATTTTAAAACGTTGTGCTTTTTATCTTATCATGGGCTGTCTCCCTGGAGAATGACGTATAATAACTTTGTCCTGCAGCCCAGCTTGTAACTTTTCTGCAACTTTTAGACGGTCGTGCTCAATGGCGTCTCTTTTCTTTCATTTCCTTTATTGTCCTCATTCATCTTGCCATGATTGAAAATCATTAGTGGGCGCTTTTCAGTATTCTGGCCTACACTACATTACATAACCACCCATATGGCTTCTATCACTGAAGGCTGCTACTTGAGGAAAAGCACCCTATAGATAACTCCACTCTACTTCCTCAAAAATAAATACGTGGGTGGTAAACATATTTGCGATAATATGCAATAATCACATTTACGAAGGGAAGTCATTTGGAGGTTTAATCACCTCAATACTTCTGGAAGGGTTTCAATGACTTCTCTGAGGGCCTTCTGGGTCTTTCTCCCAGATATGATTAGTTGCTCCATGGAACCCGTCGACTTTGAAAATAAAACTACTTTTCAAGCACAATAAATCCCAAGCAACAACAGCTCGTGTCCATTGAAGGTAGTGGGTTTCCGGTTTTTAGTTCAGCCCATTTATATTCAATTGCTTTGTCCCTAATTCATTAGGAGAGTCAGTGGACACCTTCCAGAGTGAATTATTGACAGTCATCTGATTGTTCTGGTAAAGGCCAAAGGATTTGGTTATATGCTTTTCTTATAGAAAATGACATCATTTAATTAAGGGATTTGCATATTAATGCATCCCTCTAAAAATGCCCAAGTTATTAAGTAGAAAGCATTTTTTCTCCACCTCACTTAAAGGAATGTTTCTCATTGCAACCTTAGTCTAAGACTTAAATTCCATGGTCTCTCCCCAGCATCCCCTCTGACCCTCCTGGGATTCCTCACTAAAACTGCTCTTCTCTCGGTGGCACCAGTGACCCTGTTTCTCAAGGACCGTGCTGTGCTGAGAATCCCCTCCCCAAGCACAAGCCCCGAGCCTGCTCCACCTCATCATCCATTCAGCAATGGTTGCCAACAGCCTACTCTGCACAGCCCTGCACTAGGCTCTGTGGCCACCGCAGTGAGCAATAAAGAAAAGTAATGAGCCAGGCGTGGTGGCGCGCTCCTGTAATCCCAGTACTTGGGAGGCTGAGACAGGAGGATCGCAGGTTCAAAGCCAGCCTCAGCCACTTAGCAAGGCTCTCGGCAACCTAGGGACCTCCTGTTTCCAAATAAAAAATAAAATCGGTCTGAGGGTGTAGCTCAGAGGTAGAATGTCCCTAGGTTCAATCCCTGGCACCACACACAAAAAATAAATAAATGAAAATTAATAATAACAAGAAGAAGAAGAAGCTGCAGCCAGGCATGGTGGCACACACCTGTAAACCCAAGTGTTGGGGGATGTTGAGACAGGAGGATCATAGGTTCAATGCCTGCCTCAGCAACTTAGGAAGACCCTGTTCCAAATAAAAATAAAAGGGACTGGGGGTGTAGTTCAGAGGTAGAATGCCCCTGGGTTCAATCTCTAGTAAAGAAAGAAGGAAAGAAAGAAAGAAAGAAAGAAAGAAAGAAAGAAAGAAAGAAAGAAAGAAAGAAAGAAAGAAAGAGAAGTAATAATTTATCACATTGAATGTACCTCCTAAACATTCATCAACTGATCACATCAATCAATGTCTAATTGCAAACTCTGACAGACTCTGCAGAAACAACACAGGGTTTGTTTTTTGTTTTGTTTTCTTTTTTGTGGAACTGGGGGTTGAACTCAGGGTCATTCTTCCTCCGAGCTGCACTCCCAGCCCTATTTTTTATTCTTTGTTTTGAAACAGGGTCTCACTAAGTTGCAGAGGACCTCACTAAGTAGCTAAGGCTGTCCTCGAACCTGTGATCCTCCTGTCTCAGCCTCCTAAGTACTGGGACTACAAGCGTGCACAACCACACCTGGCTCGACACAGGGTTCTATAAGGGAAATACCTGGGTGTCTGTGGGCAAAGGGAAGCTTCCTCCAGGAATGTAGCTTGGGCTGAACAGTGAAAAACAAGGAGAAATCAGAACAAGGGCCTGGAACAGCAGGAGGCCGGGGGAGCTGGAGAGCAGAATGGGGCAAGTGAGCTGCTGTTCTGGGCCCAGCAGGCCAGATAAAATCAGAGCTGTGACAGAACAGCAGGGCTTAGGAAGTGGAGGGTTTTAGCAGTGCACCAACATCAGGACTGTGTACCAGGGTACAGGCAAGCCCCTACTGGCTGCTGGGCAGAGCGCACTGAACACGGAGCCCGGGGGGTGGGAGCTAGACTAGGGTCAGGCTTCTGGGACCAAGGAGGCCAGGCCACACCCATTTGGATCAAATCCATACTGAGGCTCCCAGTATATTATCAAATTACAAAATAACAGGTCATAAAAATTAGTTTATTTTAATGCGTACATTAAGAAAAATGAGGTAGTTGGCCTCAAAAAATACAATGCAAGTGTACTCTTCACAGAACAACTCCTAAGATTTATTTATTTATTTTTGCAGTAGTGGGGATTGAACTCAGGAGCATTCTACCCCCGAGTTACACCCCCAGCCCTATTTTTTATTCTTTATTTTGAAACAGGATCTCACTAAATGGAGGAGACCCTCACTAAGTACCTGAGGCTGGCCAAGAACCCGGATTCTCTGGTCTCAGCTTCCCAAGTACTGGGATTACAAGCGTGCACCACCACGCCTGACTTAAGATGTATTTTTAAATTAATTCCTGGGGCCCCATAGACAGTGTGGTCTGGTAACAGATCACGAGGTTAAAAACAAAAACTGTGACGAACGTCTCTTTTTTTTTTTTTGCAGTACTAGGGATTGAACTCTACCTCCAAGATATACCCTCAGCCCTATTTTTTATTCTTTTTTTTTTTTTTTTTTTTTTTTTTTGCGGTACTGGGGATTGAACTCATGGGCGTTCTACCTCCGAGCTATACCCCCAGCCCTATTTTTTTTATTCTTTATTTTGAAACCGAGTCTCACTAAGTTGTGGAGTGCCTCACTAGGTAGCTGAGGCTGGCCGCGAACCCAGATCCTCTGGTCTCAGCCTCCCGAATGCTGGGATTACAAGCGTGCGCCACCACGCCCGGCTCCGAACGTCTCTTAATGTAGTTGTCATAGCTCTAGGACTAAATTCTAAATGTATAACCTTCCTTGGCGGCAACGCCAGAGTCCAGATTGAGACTTCTTTGTAAATTGTTCCCCTGTTCCTCAGCTGTGACCGGGCATAGTTGAAGGAGAGATGAGAGGCAGTGGAGAAGGCTGGGGTGGAAGGGGTCTGGGAGATAGACAAAATTCTGACCCCAAAGAATCGGCCACGCGAGGAGGTTGTGCAGGTCGTTGACTGTTCAATGGGAGCCGGATGGGAGCTGCAGGTCAGCGCAGGCCATGGCTGCCGCTCACCGCGTCCTGCTGGCACAGGAGGGTGGAGTGTCTTCTCCTACTCTGCACTGAGCACCCTGCCTACTCACAGCAGCCCTTCAAGAGAGAAGATGCTGGAGGGCTTGGAATGATTAGATAAGGAGGAGAGGGGACCGAGGGATCAAGGTCTCAGTCTTTCACCTCTCTACCCCTTCCTGCCCCAGACCTACCAATATAAGAATCAGCCAAGCCGGGCGTGGTGGCGCACGCTTGTAATCCCAGCATTCGGGAGGCTGAGACCGGAGGATCCGGGTTCGCGGCCAGCCTCAGCTACCTAGTGAGGCACTCCGCAACTTAGTGAGACTCGGTTTCAAAATAAAGAATAAAAAATAGGGCTGGGGGTATAGCTCAGAGGTAGAATGCCCCTGAGTTCAATCCCCAGTAC
>PVLC010036205.1:0-15817 GCA_004027655.1 Graphiurus murinus
TTTGGTTGGCGAGAATTTGGGAGATCTTTTTCTTCTCCATTGCCTGTTTTGCACATTAGTCAACTATTTTCTAAAAAAAATTTTAACATTTATTAACAAAAATAATACACAATAAATAATTCTTTATAAAAAGAAATTGGAGAGAAAGTCTTCTGGTTCCAGACAGAATATAGACAGTTACAGTAATAAGTTGAATAAGATGCAAAAATCAATAGTTTGTAAAAACTATCAGTGAGCTGAGGATGCTAAGAAATCTAAATGAACTAGATTTAAGAAATGAGCAAACCCTTCCTATGAGAGAAGAGACCCATGACTGCATTACGTTGGGTCTGCAGCAGAAGGGGAGCAACCAGATCATAGAAGGAGGTAAAAAGAAAGGAGGAGAGCTTTTGACTAACTTTTAGCAGACAAGGGCTAACATAAGGCCTTAGAATTCCAAGGAGCAAGCCCTAGTCACAGTGAAGTCTCCTGGGGACTATGCCAAGGGCTGGGGCAGTGCAGGAGAGAGAGAATCCCTTGAGATGTGCACAGGACCTTCATAGAGTGAAAGGCAGCAATTAGATGGTCATGGAACAGAACAGAGGGGCAAGGAGACATCCCTTGAGGCACATGGGACCCTAAGTACATGACTAAATGTATGACTGAAAGGCCAGGGGAAGAGAACCCCTCAAGAGATGCACAGGTCTACAGGTTATAGCCAGATAAAGGAAGCTGAGGAAGATCTTTCCTAGGCACAAAGGGCCTTCGTCTAAAGCAAGGCAGTGGCTAGCTGAGCCCTGTGTAGACCAGCATGGGGAACAAATTCTCCTGGGATCCAGAAATTCTGCAGGGAAGTTCACTCATGCCACTTCTATTTAATACAGCACTGGTAGTCCTAGTAAGAGCAATTAGATGGAGAAAGAAATAAAAGGCATGCAAATTGAAAGGGAGAAGTAAAATTGCCTGTTTGCAGGTGACATTTTATATGCAGAAAACCCTAAAGACTCTACCAAAAAGTGATTATAACTAATAAATGAATTCAGTAAAATTGCAGGATACAAAATCTACATAAATATCCATTGTATTTCTACACACTAACAATAATTATCCAAAAAAAGAGAGAACGAAATTAGGAAAACAATTTCATTTATAGTAGCTTGATAAATTTAAGAAAGGACTTAAAAGACTTGAACACTGCAAACTATAAAACATTGATGACAGAAATGAAAAACACAAATGCAAAGATATCCTGTGTTCACGTATTGGAAGAATTAGTATTATTTAAAATACTCATGCTACTCAAAGTGATCTACAGATTTAATGCAGTCATTATTAAAATTCCAATGACATTTTTTTTATAGAAATAGAAAAACAAGCCAGGCGTGGTGGCTCACACTTGTAATCCCAGCATTTGGGAGGCTGAGACCGGAGGATCCGGGTTCGCGGCCAGCCTCAGCTACCTAGTGAGGCACTCTACAACTTAGTGAGACTTGGTTTCAAAATAAAGAATAAAAAATAGGGCTAGGGGTGTAGCTCGGAGGTAGAATGCCATTGAGTTCAATCCCCAGTGCCGAAAAAAAAAAAAAGAAATAGAAAAACAATCCAAAAAATTGTATGGAACCACAAAAGCCCTAAATATTCAAAGCTACCTTGAATAAAAATAACAAAGCTGAAGTCTTCACATTATTTGTCTACAAAATATGCTACAAAGCTATAGAGGTCAAAACAGGATGGTGCTGGCATAAAAAAACAGATGTATAGATCAATAGAACAGTAGAGAGAACCCACAAATAAATCCACACATCAATGGCCAACTGATTTTCAACAAAGGTGCTAAGAACACAGAGTGGAGAAATGATAGTCTTTTTAATAAATAGTATTGGGAAAACTGGATATATACATGTAGAAGAATAAAATTGGACTTTTATATACAAAAATCAATGAAAAATGAATTAAAAAGTTATTGTAATACATGACATTGTGAAACTACTAGAAGAAAAATATAGTGGGAAATCTCCATGAAATTTGTCTGGGCAGTGAATTTTTGGATATGACACCAAAAGCATAAACAATAAATGCAAAATAGACAAATGGGATTAGATCCAACTTCGATACAAACAGGGAAACAATCAACAGAGTGAAGAGAAAAGCCTACAGAATGAGATAAAATACTTTCAAATCATAAATTTCAAAAGAGACTGATCTCTAAAAATATTTAAAGAACCTAGGGAACTTATAGTAATAAAACAACCCAATCATAAGATGAGCAAAGGATGTGAATAGACATTTCTCAAAACATGACATACAAATGGGCAATGGGTATGTGAAAAAAATGCTCAACTTCACTAATCATCAGAAAAATGTAAATTAAAAACCTCAATGAGAAATAGCACCTTACATGTGTTAAGAATGACTTTATCAGACAGACAAAATATATCAAATGTTGGAGAGGAAGTGGAGAAAATGATGTAAATTATTATATCTATTATGGAAAACAGTATGGAGGTTCCTTGAAAATTTAAAAATTAAGCTAGCATATTATCCAGTAATACCATTACTATTATGGGTTTATGTCAAAGACATTTGCCATCTATGTTCTTCACAGTATTATTCACAATTTGCAAGATATGGAAATAACCTAAGTGTTGTCAGGAAACAGAGAAATACAAGGAAAAATATCCAAATCCCATCATGCAGGAGTTCTTTTTTTTTTAATATACAAGGAGATTTTATTACTAATCCGGGTCAGGGTTGAGTCTAACCTAGATTAGGGTCCCGCCTAAGTATAGATGTGTCATGGCTGCAGAACCCTGAACCTGGGTTCCTTCAGCCTTATATAGAGGTGTACAGAGCAGGCATGGGGATTGGTGGAGCCCTATTATGGAAGGGAGGGGGCTGACCCATTTCCTGAAGGGAGGGGGCTATTCTGGAAGGAAGGGTGCTGTCCTGTTTCCGGAAGGGAGGGGCTGTTCTGTTTCGGGAAGGGAGGGAGCTGTCAACGCCCTACATTCCCCCCCTTTTCTCTTGTTTCTATGAGGAATCCTCCTCATATACTATACACAGGGTTGGTCAAGGTTTGATACGGTTGTCTGAGGACTGTGAGTTGCACTGTAGTATGCAAGCCCCAAATGTGAATATGAGAATAATCAGTGGCCCTAATACCAAAGTCCACGAAGAAGACGCCCACGAAGTGCAGCAGGACTTCCTAGCCATCAACCTGAGCTTCAAGGGGTTGTCAGGGTTGACTGTCACTGCCCACTCCTTTTGGACTCTCTCGATGTCCTTTTCACTGGCCTTCCGGATCTGGGAGTGATGTACTCAGTCCTATGCCATCCACCTTTAGGGCAGTTGGGGTAACAAGGACAACCACGTAAGGCCCTTTCCATCTAGCCTCTAACATCTTATGGTGATGCCACTTGACCCACATCCAATCTCTGAGTTCTACATCCTGTGGGCCCCTGTAAGGAATTTAGAATTGGCTTTCGTGGCAGGATGGGGGCGGAGAGCCAAACATGATTTCAAAAGGGGGTAAATTAAGCATGTAGGGCGTATTTCTGGCCCTGCATAAGGAATAGGGAAGGAGCGTGACCCAGTCTCTTGCCAATTTAGTTAAAGTCTCCTTTAAGGTTCTATTCATCCTTTTTACCTGCTCAGAACTCTGGGGGTTGTATTCACAATGTAATTTCCAATTAGTCCCCAGAGCTTGGGAAAGTCCTTGGTAATTTTACTTACGAAGAAGGGTCCTTTGTCCGACCCTCCATATCTAGGTATTACTTCTTCAAACAATTTCTTTGCCACTATAATAGCCATCTCTCTCTTAGTAGGGAAGGCCTCCCCCCACCCCAAAAAGGTATACACCACAATTAGTAAATATTTATATCCATACTTGCCTGGAGGAGTTCTAAACACCATTCTCATAGAACAATTAGAATTTTCCACAGGATAGCTTTCAAAAAATTTTATTATGTTGATGTTTATAGGACATTATACTCAATAACTGCTCACATTATTTTTTTCTAATTTATTTATTTTATATACTTTTATTGGTCTCACATGCTAATGTAGTTCAGAGTGATAGTTACCTACATGTACACAGCACTTGATGAGCTTCCTCCCTTCTCCCTCCCTTTCCCTAAACATGATATTGAGATTGGCATTATTATTATCACATATGTATATAACATCAATGGAAGTACCTCCTTTGTTAATTCTCCCTCCCCCCTCCCTGGAACCACCTCCCTTGTGCTACTGGGGTTTCTCCTCCATTATCTAAAGACCCTCTTGTATCCCCTTATTCCATAGCTTCCTCATATGAGAGAAAACATATGACCTTTCACTTTCTGTGACTGGCTAATCTCACTTAACATAATGTTCTCACAATTCGTGCTCCCAAATATTTTTCCATCCATTTTCCTGCAAATGGCATAATTTAGTTCTTCTTTATTGCTGAATAGAATTTCATTGTGAAAAGTCACATTCTTTTAAAGTACACACTAAAGTTTCATAGAGGTAGAACATATGTTAATATACAAAGTAATCTCAATGAATTTCAAGACTGCAATCATAGAGTATGTTTTCTGACTATAAAAAGATTAATTGAAAAGTAATCAAAATAGAGTGTGTAGACAATTCACAAATAGAAATTATATGACCCATGGTAAAAGTTCCAACTGAATAAACTAAAACCCCAATATCAAAAGTTATGGGAAATAACCAAGGCAGAGCCTAGAAGGAAATCTCTAATTTGGGGGGCTTAATTAGAAATGAACTAAAGTGAAAATTCAATGATTGAAGTTTCTACATTACATTATATAGTTACTGTCTAAAGCACTTAAAACAGTGTAGAAAAGGTGCACTAAAATGGATTCTAAAAAAGTGTTCCTATAATGCACAGGATTGAAGAAAAAATAAAACTAACAAAGTAGGAGAACAGAAGATAAAATAAAATGATGGACTTAGCTTTAACATATCAGTATCATATTAAAGGATGGTCTAAATACATAAATTAATAGAGATTGGAAGAATCTATTAAAAACTGTAGTATGCTTGCTGCCTCAGTTCCTCTTTTGTTCCCTGCCGGCCGCACTGAGAGCTTAACACAAATAGTAATACAAAAGACAGACAGGACAGGCGCCACAGACAGACACAACCTCGCAAGGGGAATAATGTTCAACTTTATTAGGCAAAGATAGGGTTTTTATATGCTTAGAAAAACAAATATGACCCCGAATACCTGGGAAACAGTCATTATCTCAAAAATTTCCCAAGACCAGGTGGAGACAATCAGGCTCTGAAGAAACCTCTGTTATTTTCTTGGAGTTATTTATGCTTTATCTAACTACCCCCTTACAGGGAAAAGCAGGCAACACAGACTACAAACTTTCACACTAGTTTTTTCAAGAGTAACAAACTTTATCACCTCCAAGGTTATACATGCACAACGGGCACTACAGAAACTGGCTGAGTTTCTAATTGTTCAAATGGCCTTGAGAGTAAGCAGTCATCTTTGGCTCTCTGAGTCTTTTGAATTTAGCAAAAGTTTTCTATGCTTCCCACAAAAAACCATGACCTAACTGGTTACTATCTACAGGAAATTCATTCAGATGTAATGATATAAATAGGTTACATACACACCTTGGAATACAATTCAGCAATAAAAAAGAACTATTGATAGATGCAACAACTTTGATGACTCTCAAGGACATTACAGCCCATTTCCAAAGGTCTCATACTATATGATCCTAGTTATATAACACCACAAAATGAGAAAATTATAGAGATGGAAAACAGATTGATGATTATCAGGGTTTTGGGAATGGTAGGAGGAAGAGGGTAGGTGTGATGTACAGGTATAGCACAAGGTAGATCTTTTCACTGGTTGAATAGTTCTCTGTCTTGATTTTAGTGATGGTTACAAAAATATACCTATGTGATGAAATGACATAGAACTATATCAATAAGCACATTGCATCAATGTCAACTTCCTGATTTTGATCTTTTGCTGTAATTATGTAAGATCTAAGCCACTGGGGGATACTGGTGAAGGGAACATAGAACTTTTCTTAGTGTATTTTCCACTTCTTATGAATCTATCATTACTTTAAAATTTAAAAAAATTAAGAAGGAATGACCTACTAATACATGTAACAATGTAGTAATTATTAAAAGTGTATTGACAAAAAGCATATATTACATAATTCTAGAAAGTCAAAGAACAGTCTAGAAACATATAAAATATGGAAAACAGAGAAACCTAATTCATGGCGACAGAGATTTTAATAGTGATTACTTGGAGGTGGTCCTGGGAGGGTGGCTTTTTGGCAACAAGGCACATAAATGAACATGGTTTATCAAAAGCCATCAAACTCCTCATTTCAGATCTGAATCTTTTATTGCATGCAAATTACAGCTCATAAAAAAGCTAAAGAGAACTAGAAATAACATTCAGAAAATGACAATGTTCTTATAAGTTTCCTAATAAAAGAATCCTTTTACACATGTGACTATCTCTTCCCCTACAGCAGGAATTCTTTGAGAGCCTCTACGTCTTGTATACCATTGGCTACTCCATCTCCTTTGGCTCCTTGGCTGTGGCTATTCTCATCATTGGTTACTTCAGGTGAGTGATTCCCAGCCATCCATAGCCACTTTCTCCAGGAAAGGGCATGTCTGATTCCTATCTGTAGAAGACACAGAGGTCTCACAATTTGTGCTCCCAAATATTTTTTCCCATCATAAGAGTTTTAATTAAACCCACATTATTTGATGATTAATTTTTCATGACAAATTCAGGATTTTATCTTATTTGTTTAAAAACTTAAAGCTTCAAAGCAGTATGAAAACGTCAAGGTAATTCTTCTGTATTTCAGTACATTTTTCTTGCAAAGTGATACAATAGAGAGTTGACTGATTCACAATTTTTTTATTCATGACATAATGATTTAGTTCACTTTTCCCAAATGATTTTTGTGTCGCTGGACAAAAATTCACTGACAGTTATTTGATATCAGCACATAAAATAGTATTAATTGATTTTGTTGTCCACTTAAACTTGAGTCCAACTTAATTCAACTTAATCTAAATCAACACAAAAGTTTGACCATCAACACAAAGATACAACAGAAAAAATATCTAGATGATGTATATACTCATGATGCTTGTAGTTGGTTTATGAAACCAATAATTGACAAAATAAGTAGTATGTAGTGTGAGAAGTGCTGTAAGGTAGTGTGTAGTGATTATTTGCACTAGGTTAAGTAGTGCACAGTAATTTGGGAAGGAAGAAGAAGATAAAGGCCTTCTAAATGAGGTGAAATATAAAATGATACCTGAGATAAGACTTAACCCAAGGAGTTACTGGGAAAAAGTATTCCAAACCTATGTTTAGACCAAGAAAAGTCATGGGATATTTGAGAATTCAGAATTTCTTTGCTGATTCACTAGTTCACTTATTCAACATTTTTTTCTAACATGTGATAGTTTCTTTTTAGTATTGATGAAGTCCAGAGTAAGAGAAAAGTAGCATATATATCATAGAGAGAGACTGATCCATTAAGCCATTATTCAAAAAAAAATATTAGAACTATAATTCATGTTTCTATAAAGGGCTTTGGGATCATCAAGGAGCTAGTCCAAAAGGACTGGATGGGAGGCAGAGATTTCCCAGAACAACTGACATGTGGGCTACCATTGAATAATGAGAAGGAGGTCAGCATGATCCAGATTATCAGAACAGAATGTGCAAAGACACCAAGACATAAAGGAGCAAAGTAGATTCAGAGAACACAAAGGCATCCTATGCATGTGGAAAAATTTTCCCCCAGTAGCAAAATTTTCTTTTATAAAGCTCAATAAAAATACAAGAAAAAAGTGAACTTGCAGATTTTTAGGTTCAGCTTGATAGTGAGAAATCAGCCAAGGTATTACAGTAGAATTTTTTTTTGAGTTTGTTTGATATCGTCATGATCTTTTCCATTGTTTTTAAGAATAAAAAAAATAATTTTGAGTGATACTTAAAAACAGAAATTTCATATAGTTTGGGGGCACTCTGTATTCTCTTGGTCTCTTACTCTGTTATCTTCATTATCTGGCAACCATTAATATGCTTTCAACTTTGATCAAAATACTACATTGTATCTCATAAATATGTACAAATATTATGTGTCATTCACAAAGTAGATAATAAATTAAAAAAATAACTTACTCTTGAAGAACCAATGAATCAAATAAGAAATAAAGAGGGAAATTAAAAGGTTTCATGAAACAGATGAAAACAAAAACAATATACCAAAATCTATAGGATACAGCAAAAGCAGTACTAAGAGGAAAATTTATAGCAATCAAGGCCTATATTGAAAAAGCAGAAAGATTTCAAATGAGAAACCTATCTCTTCATCTCAAGGAACTAGAAAAATAAGGACAAATATAAAATTAGTAGAAAGAAAGAAATATTAAATATTAGAGCAGAAATAATCAAATAGAGACTTAAATAAAAGATCAGTAAAACAAAGAGCTAGTTATTTAACAAATTAAACAGAATTGACAAACCCTTAGCTAGACTAAAATAAGAGACAATTCTAATAAATAAACCCCAGAGATGATAAAAGAGATATTACAACCCAAATCACAGAAATGCAATTGATTATTAGAGATTACTGTGAACAACTATATACCAGCAAGTTTTGTATGGAGAAATTCCTGGATGAATATAACATGAGTCCAGAAGAAATAGAAAACCTGACCAGATCAATAATGAGTAGCAATGTTGTCTCTGTAATAGCAAGTCTTCCATCAAAGAAAAGCTCTTGCATAGGAGGTTTTACTGATGAATTCTACCAAACATTTAAAGAACTAATCCCAGTTCTTAAATTATTTCTATAAATTGTAGAAGAGAGAATTCTCTCAAATTCATCCCATGGGGTGAGAATTATCTTGACACCCAAAACAAACAAGGACACAAGAAAAGACAGCTACATGTAAAAATACAAATAAATAAAAATACAAATAAATAAAATTATAAAAAGTAAGACTATACTTGATTTAATAAGTATTTAATATCCTATGTAAAAATAGTAAATTTCTTCTAAAAAAATCAATGATGTTTTTGTGCTAAATCAAATAAAAAAATAAATTTGATGCAAAAATCCTCAACAAAATACTAATAAACTGAATTCAACAGTACCTTCATGATCAAGTGGGATTCATTCCAGGGATGCAAGAATGGTCCGACACAGCAAATCAATAAGCAAAACATACCACATTGAACGGAATGAAGGAGAAAGACCATATGATTTTTTTTTTTCAAATAGAAGGGTAATATGGTAAGATTTGTGGGATGATAAAGGACTTTCCAAAATAGCTTTCAGAATTGGGTCTGGCAGATGTTATCCCATTTTAGAGACCAGGAAGCTGAATGGCTGTGCCCAAGGTCATAGATGATGGCACAGGAAACAGAACTCATTCCATTACACCAAGCTTGGTTCTGGTTGTTCAGATTAGTGAACAAGTTTTTATGAGGAAAAAAGATAACTAAAAATTCAGAAGGCTACAAATGACTGAGTAATAATTCGTCAATCTGCATAATAACTCATTGCAGTATTTAACTATAGATGCTTTATAATTGCTGCACAATTATTTTCTAAACAATGGATATATCCTCTACAACAAAGATTATATGAAAATTTCAGAAATTTTGTTTCATAAAATTAAATATTCCTTTATTAGAATAGTAAATAGCGTTGAGTCTCTTGAAAATCAAAACCTGTTTATATACTCTAATAGCATGATATGAGGTAAATAATTGCCATCTGGCCAAATACTACTCTCCAATGTGGAGTCAGTGAATGAGGCCCACCTGGGCACAATGGGCGTAGATATATGCCCATAACATATTAATAATGTAATCATTCCCCAAGTTTCTAATTCTCATTAACGGGCTTAACTTGTAAGATCCTTTCACAATTTCAAAGCTTATGTTAAGTAAATTTTTACTTTCAGACATAGTTAGGGCATAATTTTGTGTCCTGCTAGCAAAATATTTTACTTCTTATTATAGAGAATGTATTGAAAACATGGAAGTTCCCATTTTAATAATTTTTACCCCTTTTTATTGTGCTTCTCCATTAACCATTTACAATTTTGTTATATAGTATCATATAATACTGTAGGATAATATAGTATACTACTTAACACTGCAAAATCTGGGAATATATGATATCAGATCAAGGTTCATTTGAAATTAATATTAAAAAAGTTGCACTTTAGTTTTAAATTACAGTTTTTTTTTTTTTTTTTTGCAGTACTGGGGATTGAACCCAGGGGCATTCTACCTTCGAGCTATACCTCCAGCCCTATTTTTTATTCTTTATTTTGAAACAGGATCTCACAAAGTTGCGGAGTGCCTCATTAGGTAGCTGAGGCTGGTCACGAACCCGGATCCTCTGGTCTCAGCCTCCCAAATGCTGGGATTACAAGCGTGAGCCACCACGGTGGGCTACAATTGTTTCTATTGGAAACATAATATGCTTTGTATACTTCATGCCCTATTTAACTGCATACAGGTTTCCTGCAAAGACCCTCCTGAGAGGAGTTAATGGATGAGGACCAACTGGACACAGGGACATATATACATGTCCATTACATACTAGTAATATAATCATAACTAGGTGTGGTGGTGCATGACTGTAATTCCAGTACTGGGAAGCTGAGACAGGAGGATTGCAGGTTTGAGCCCAGCCTTAGCAACTTAGTGAGACCCTTAGCAACTTAGTGCAATCCTGTTTCAAATAAAAAATAAAAAGGGCTGAGGGCATATCTTGGAGACAGAAATGCCCCTGGGTTCAATCTGCAATAATAATAATAAAAAAAATCATTTCCCAAATGTCTAAATCTAGCTCTTTCTTATTTGAACTTTCTTTTTTATATGATGAAATATAATTCAGGGCTATTTAATATTGTTTGTTTTTGAGTTTACCATGGTTTCCTTTGGGAGGGGGGGAGTTTTGGGTTCATTTAGGTATTTTCTTTCCCCAGTTCTAATTTTGTCCAAATCTAAATGCTGGCTATTTCTCTGCATAGACGACTGCATTGCACTAGGAACTACATCCACCTGCACCTATTTGTATCTTTCATGCTGAGAGCTATTAGCATCTTTGTCAAGGACAGAGTGGCCCAGGCTCACCTGGGAATAGAGGAGCTGCAGTCCCTGATAATGCAGGATGACCTACAGAATTCCTTTGGAGGACCCTCTGCGGACAAATCACAATATGTAAGTGTATTCACCATCTTCTTTTACCACCAATTTGTAGATCATTACAAATAAGTAAAATTTCACAGTCCACTACATATTTGCTAACTTGTTTTGGCTTCTTTTATCTGATTTCTAAATCAACTAAATTAGGCTGCTGATATTTATTTCCTCAATTCTGTCCCACTCATGGTAATCACTCATTTTAGATTATTAAAAGTTCTTGGGCTCTTTTCTTAAAAACATGGACCACAGCAACTGTCATGGGGTACTGCTTTTTAAAAATAAAAATTTGTCAGCAAAACTACCAACCTGAGCCGGGCGTGGTGGCGCACGCTTGTAATCCCAGCATTCGGGAGGCTGAGACCGGAGGATCCGGGTTCGCGGCCAGCCTCAGCTATCTAGTGAGACACTCCGCAACTTAGTGAGACTTGGTTTCAAAATAAAGAATAAAAAATAGGGTTGGGGGTATAGCTCAGAGGTAGAATGCCCCTGAGTTCAATCCCCAGTACCGCAAAAAAAAAACCAACAAAAAACTACCAACCTGGAGTTTAAAAACCCATGATAATTTACTTCCTTTATTGTACACTCAAGTCCTGTCCCCATATAGAATAACATAGTACTTTATTCTGCTTTTACATATCATAATATTAGTTGGTAAATAGAATCACCCAATAATTTGGTTATTGAAGTAATGTATCTAGAAGTTAGTTATAATGGATTGATTGTCTTAATGGTAAAGAGTTAATGTCCTGTCTGTATCTCTGCCTTTTTCCTATAACTTTGTGGTTCCTAATTCTGATTCTTGGCTGGCCTCGTGACTTGCTTTACCCAGTAGCATGAAGTAGAAGTGATAGTGAGCCAGAGGGAGGTAGACGTCCATGAGTGAGCTGGCCAAGATGAGCTCAGCCCAGTCTAGGTCAGCAGAAAAATCCATCCAACCCACAGTCTTAAGACATATGCAATGTTTATGGTTTTAAGTCACTAAGTTTTGGGGAACTTACAAAAGACATACAAAGGATCACAATAAAATAAACTTATGGTAGAAAGATGATAATATTTTCTTCTAAATTTTTCATTTTTTATGATGATCATTTATTGTTTTTATAGGAAAAATTTATGGAAAAACGTTTTTTTTTTTCTAACTTCTAAAAATATTATTTGAACAACAAAATGAAGCCTGGCTCTGTGGCACAGTCCTATAATCCCAGCTATTTGGGAGAATGAGAGGAGGATTCCAAGTTTAAGGCCACACTGGGCAGTTTAGACAAGGAAGACCTTGTCTCACAATAAAATAAAAAGGGCTGGAGATGTAAGTCCCCAGTACCACAAGCAAAGCAAAACAAAACAAAACAGAAAAAAAAAAGCAAGCAATAGAATCAAATCCCACAGTGTTAAAAATGCTATGTTAAAACAACTTTGTTCTGGTCTGTTTCAACATTTTTTACTTTTCTATGTATAGAAGACATATTAGACTTAGAAAAAAACTGAGAAATTATTTGTTAGGGATCTCATGTGCAATTAAGAGTTCTAATATGATGCAATTCTGGCTTATTTGTGACAGATCGGGTGCAAGATTGCTGTTGTGATGTTTATTTACTTCTTGGCTACAAACTACTATTGGATCCTAGTGGAAGGTCTCTACCTGCATAATTTAATCTTTGTATCTTTCTTTTCGGATACCAAATACCTGTGGGGCTTCATCTTGATAGGTTGGGGTAAGGCATTTGTATCTTCTTTCCTTTTAAGTAGGTTATGGATGTGAGTCCATCATTAGCATTTCTTTAGCCATTTTCCTGAAATAATCCCTCCCATCTGACCTTCCATGCCATCTTCTTTTCCTTTCATTGTTTTATTATGAAACAAAAATTAAGATCAATTCTTGAATCCTTCCAGTAGTAACAGAATTTTCAAGCTTAATTGCTGGCTAGTGTTCTTAGGCCAGGTTATAGTGAGGATGCGTTGGAGGAAATGTAAGAGAGCACGTGTCAGCCATCAGCTCAGGCCGTGTCAGCCTTCTGCTTTATCAGTAATTCTCCGTGACAATTTTAATTTATGAATTTCTAAGCTCTAATGATGCATTTCAGATTTGTATTCATAGGTCATATAGTGAGAGTGCTAAAAAAAAAATTATAGGACCATCTCAATTGCATTTAACAAGTACAACTAAGCAGGACATGGTGGTGCATGCTTATAATCTCAGTACTTGGGAGACTGAGTCAGGAGAATCGCAGGTTCACCGTCAGCCTCAGCTACTTAGCAAGACCCTCCGCAACTTAATGAAACCCTGTTTCAAAATAAAATAAAATAAAATAAGATAAAATAGGCCTGGGAGTGTAGCTAAGAGGTTCAATCTCCAGTACCTAGAAAACAAAACAAAACAAGTAGGACTTACACACTAACTATGGAGATTTATCATTTCTATTAGAAGGAAATCATTCAAGTTACTTTTGGTAGAGTAATTTAAAAATAAATGATATTCAGCTTACAGTCCAAAGATGACTTCATATTGGTATAATTAGTGGATTGTGCACTAACTCAGTCTGACATGGAGGAAGAGTGTTTGCTTGTTAAAATGTAAGGGAAAATAAAACTCATATGTGGATAAAATAGAGAAGAGTCTGGAGATTGCAGATCTCAGTTGCTGTTTTAATATTCAAATTATGAAATGCTCAGCATAGGAAAAAGAAGTCACTAAGTGGATCAAGATTAAATTTGAAGGTATTTTTCTCCCTCCCTCCAAAACAAGAACACCTTTTTTTGTCTGTTTTGGCTTAATAGTGCTTTAACATTTGAAATTTTGGCATATGAATTTGAAAATTAGGGCATGTTAAATGTCCTGGTAGCTAATTAATGACCTTAAAGAAGACAAAGGGTCAATTTACTGTAACACTTCATTTATTGTGAAATAGTAATTGTTTATTTCTAAAGTCACATTGTCAGAGGCTCTCTCTTAGACTAGTTAGTTGTTATGGAAAATGAAACACACACACACACACACACACATTTTTTAAAGTACTTAGGAAATTTCTGTGACAGATTTTTGGTATTTTGCCTTCAAATCAAAGTGATCTGTATATTCTCATAATTACTGCAAATAGGTAAAGCTATTGATTGGTGTTCTCTGTTTACTTACTGACTTGACAAGTAACTGGTGCAGGCCTCCTCATCAGCTCTTTATTTGGTCAATACACTCAGTCTGTTCCTTCTTAATTAAAGTCAGAGTTTGTTAGAGTGGAACCTAGGAAACTAGTTTTCAAATATTTCTATGAAAAAAAAAAGAATAAAAAGGTTCCAGTGAGCTTTTGTGTAAGAATGGGTTCCTAACCTTCCTTTACAACTTTTATTAATTTGCCCACAATAATTTTGGCATACAAATGACAACTTACAACAGATAAACATCATCATTTGAAATCCTTACTTCATTGAATAGTTTAAGAATGCACATGAAAGCAGGTAGGATTTTCATGGAAGCTCACACTGAAAGTGTTTTCCATGGAATATTATGCTCATTTAATTAGCCACAATCCCCAAGGTAATACTCACTCTTTATAGAGTTATAATTCTGTAGCTAGTTTATCTTCTGCCTCTTTCTTTGCAACTCCATTCTTTTAAAAATAATTTAGTCTAGGGCATATATAATGACAAGAATAGCAATATTCCTTTAAGACTATCTCTCTACTTTTAAATCACAGTCATGTCTCTGTGGTCAAATTTCATAAAGAGCATTTTCACATTCTGCATTCTCTGAAAATAATCAAGAGAAAGCACTACATTTCCAGGTTTATTATCTCCCTATGAAATGTTCTCAATATTTTTCGATCATCCTTTTGGCACAAAATATAATTTAAATATAGAAATATGTGTTATAGTCCGTATCTTAGTCCAATTTGTGTTGCTATAACAAAACACTAGAAGCTGGATAATTTATAAAAAAAAGTTTATTTATCTCATAGTTCTACAGGTCCAAAGGCCCCTCAGTACTTGGGAGGCTGAGACTGGAGGATCCGGGTTCTTGGTCAGCTTCAGCTACTTAGTGAGGCTCTCTGCAACTTAGTGAGACCCTGTTTCAAAAATAAAGAATTAAAAATAGGACTGGGGGTGTATCTCAGAGGTAGAATGCCCCTGGGTTCCATCCCCAGTGCCACACACAAAAAAAAGAACCCCTCAAACTACAGGGGCACAAGGGGAATGTGTGTAAGAGAGATGTGTGGTTAGAGGCAGAGCAAAATGATAGACTGGATTTATAACAACCCATTCTTTCTGTAACCAATTGAGTCCCATGGACCTAGCCCACTCTGAGATGGGCATTGTTTCCTTTTGAGAGTGGTGCCCTCTGTGATAAAATCATCATCTACTGGCCTCCACTTCTTAAAAGTTCTATCATCTCTTATCACTGCCATGCTGGGAACCAAGCTTACAGCACCGTTGGGGGCAAATCATAGCCTGTATGAGAAGCATGTGATCTGGGTATAGGTTATATTGTTTGTCTGTTCTGATCATACATATTATATTCAAATATTTTAATTTTTATTTATAAAAAGTGTTAGGAAAAGTTGTCTATACTGACATATGTTATCAAAATAACTCGAT
>PVLC010036206.1:0-15907 GCA_004027655.1 Graphiurus murinus
GCGCACGCTTGTAATCCCAGCATTCGGGAGGCTGAGACCGGAGGATCCGGGTTCGCGGCCAGCCTCAGCTACCTAGTGAGGCACTCCGCAACTTAGTGAGACTTGGTTTCAAAATAAAGAATAAAAAAACTAGGGCTGGGGGTATATCTCGGAGGTAGAATGCCCCTGAGTTCAATCCCCAGTACCGCAAAAAAAAAAATAAAAAATAAAATAAATAAATAAATAAAAAGGGCTGGGGGTGTAGCTCAGAGGTAGAATGCCCCTGGGTTCAATCCGCAGTAACACACACACACACACACACACACACACACACACACACACACACACGGCACCAGGACAACTGTATAGAAATAGAACTCGTATCTGAAATTATTTTTATTTATTTATTTTTTGTGGTACTAGGGATTGAACCCAGGGGCATTCTACCTCCAAGCTACACCCATAGCCCTCCCCCCCCCCTTTTTTTTTGCGGTACTGGGGATTGAACTCAGGGGCGTTCTATCTACGAGCTATATCCCCAGCCCTATTTTTTATTCTTTATTTTGAAACCGAGTCTCACTAAGTTGCGGAGGGCCTCACTAGGTAGCTGAGGCTGGCCGCGAACCCGGATCCTCTGGTCTCAGCCTCTCGAATGCTGGGATTACAAGCGTGCACCACCATGCCCAGCTCCCCCCCCCCCCTTTTTTTTTGCGGTACTGGGGATTGAACTCAGGGGCATTCTACCTCTGAGCTACACCCCCAGCCCTATTTTTTATTCTTTTATTTTGAAACCTAGTCTCACTAAGTTGCGGAGTGCCTCACTAAGTTGCGGAGTGCCTCACTAGGTAGCTGAGGCTGGCCGTGAACCCGGATCCTCCAGTCTCAGCCTCCCGAATGCTGGGATTACAAGCGTGTGCCACCATGCCTGGCTTCCCCCTTTTTTTTGAAATAGGATTTTGCTAAGTTGATGAGAGTCTCATTACTTGCTGAGGCTGTCCTCAAATCTGCAATTCTCCTGTCTCAGCCTCCCAAGTATTGGGATTACAAGTGTGTGCCACCATGCCCAGCCTGGTACTGGGGATTGAACCCAGGGGTACTCTACCATGGAGCTACATCCCCAGCAGTTTTTCTTTATTTTGTTTTGTTTTTGTTTTTTGGTGGTACTGGGGATTGAACCTAGCAGCATTCTACTTCTGAGCTATACCCCCAGCCCTATTTTTTATTCTTTATTTTTGAAACAGGGTCTCACTAAGTAGCTGAAGCTGGCTGTGAACTGAGATCTTCCTGTCTCAGCCTCCCACGTACTGGGATTACAGGCCTGCGGTGTCACCACATCCAGATTTTATTTATTTTGAGATAGCCTCACTAACCTGCCCAGGCTGGCCTGCAACTTGTGAAAATCTTGCGTCAGCCTCCTAAATCCCTGGGATTATAGGTGTGCATCACCTCACTTGGCTCATATTGTAAATTTCTAACATCAGCCTAAATTCCAGGAACTCTCCTACTCCAAGCGGTGAAAAGGAGACATAAGGGGAAATATATAGCTCCCTCCGCCACCCCCTCCATGGCCTCAACATCAAGGGATTGGTTCCAGGACCTGCCATAGACCAAAACCTGAGTTTTTCAAGTCTTAAATAAAATGGCCTATTTGCATACAATGTATGTGCATTCTCCCATATTCTTTACACCTCTAGATTACTTATTATGTAAACAGTTGTTCTTTATTGTTTAGGAAATAATGAGAAGGAAAAAGTTGACTGTATCATGTTCCACCAGAGTGAACATAGGCCCAAGCAGGGTAGGCTGTCCAGGGAAGCCAAAAGCTGGTCTCTGCTGGGTGCTGTAAGCCACCTGGGCCTCTCCTCTAGAAGCCAACACCTGAGCCAGAGGTCACTAGATCCTGCCCTGAAAACAAGCAATAAGGCCCACAAGGGGCACTGGGCAAACCTGGAGAGTCTGTTAAACACATCACCTGGCTCAGACATTCCTCTCACCCCCATCTGCCCTCACATGACCTCCAGGGACAAAAGGTAGGAAAAGGACTCAGGCAGGTCACACGGGGACACACTTGCCCTGACTGTTCCTGCTACGGGCCCTGGTCAGATAGGACTTAAGAATTACAGCAGTAAGACTGAAACACCAAGGCAACTGATTGACCAAGAGAGTTTCCTAAACCCCCAATTCACGTGGGAGAGTCTAGTAAGTATGCAGATTTCATAGAGCTCATGCTAAGCAGGGCCTGGATTCAAATTCCAGCACTAAAAAAATGAAATAAAATTAAGTAATTAATTAAAAGTTCTGTGTGCCTTTGGAACAAATTTTCCCCTCCCTTTCTGCTTCTTTTGGAACTGTGTTAGAGGGCACATAAGAAAAATTACTTTTAGGGAAAGATGCTATACTTACCAGGAGCTGTGATACCCAGCACCCCCAGGTTCCCCAGCTGCTTCCAAAAGTCCTGTCAACAGAATGGAGCAGAGGGAGTTAGGAGAAGGCCGCCAGTCACATGTGGTTTGATCAATGACACCAAGTGCTTCAGAGAGAGGGGCTGCTTTTTTAGGGAAGCTTCTCCTCCCAGGAAACAGTGTGAGCCCTTCCAGGCAGGAGTACCACTCAGCTCAGCTCCCAGTTGCCCCCCAGCCCCGGCCTTAGGACTCACTCTCAGGTTCTTGAACTCGTTGCTTTGATCAATCTCGTGGGCCTTGGGGGCTAGGTGTTCCTGCAGGAACTTGCACATGGTCTGACGAAGCTAGAGGGAGAAAGGTGGACAGATGCCTCTGAGAGCAGTGTCCACAGCTAGCCTCACCAAACAGCATCAGACTGAAACTTAGAGGTCTCACTAGTTAATGCCTCCTCAGAGATGATATTCACCGTTGTTCTTAAGATCCTCAGTTTGGACAGCTTGAAGATGATTTTTTTCTCTTATTTATTTATTTATTTATTTATTTATTTATTTATTTTTGTGGTATTTGGGATTGAGCCCAGTGGCATTCTACCTCAGCTACATCCTCAGCACTATTTGATTTTTATTTTGAAACAGGATATTGCTAGGATGATCAGAGTCTCACTACTTGCTAAGGCCATCCTCGAACCTACAATCCTTCTGTTAGTCTCCAAAGTACTGGGATTATAGGTTTGTGCGACCACACCTGGCTTTTTCATTTTATTTTTTGTGGTACTGGAGATTGGACACAGAGGTGTTCTATCTCTGAACCCATTCCCTTTTATTGTGAAATAGGGTCTCATTAAATTATAGTGCACTGGCCACAAACTTGTAATCCTCCTGTCTCAGCCTCATAAGTACTGGGATTACAGGTGTGTGCCACCACGCCTGGCTTATCTCTTTAATTTTTTATTGTTTTATTCTTATTATTTCTTTTGCAGTATGGGGGGATTGAACCCAGGGTCTTGAGCATACTAGACAAGTGCTGTACCATTAAGCTATATCCCCAGCCCATCTTATTTTGTATTTTGAGACACGGTCTCACCAAGTTACCCAAGCAAAGCTGGGCTGAGACAGGAGGATCACAGGCCAGCCTTAGCAACTTAGCAAGGCCTTCTACAACTTTAATTCTGTTTCAGAATTTAAAAAGTAAAATACGTTGGGGTTGTAGCTCAGAGGTACAATGTCCCTGGGTTCAATCTGTGATCCTCCTGGAATTACAGGCTTGTACAACCATGTCCATCTTATTTATTTATTTATTTATTTATTTATTTATTTATTTATTTAGTGGTACTGGGGTTTGAACCCAGGGTCATTCTACTCTGAGCTACACCCCCAGTCCTTTTTTTTTTTTTTTTTTTTTTTTGTGGTACTGGGGATTAAACTCAGGGGCGTTCTACCTTCGAGCTATACCCCCAGCCCTATTTTTTATTCTTTATTTTGAAACCGGGTCTCACTAAGTTGCGGAGTGCCTCACTAGGTAGCTGAGGCTGGCCGCGAACCGGATCCTCCGGTCTCAGCCTCCCAAATGCTAGGATTACAAGTGTGCGCCACCACGCCCGGCTCCCCAGTCCTATTTTTTATTCTTTATTTTGAAACAGGGTCTCACTAAGTTGCAGATGGCCTTACTGAGTAGCTGAGACTGGTCGTGAACCAAGATCCTCCGGTTTCAGCCTCCCAAGTACTGGGATTATAAGCATGCACCACCACGCCTGGCATTACTTTTTTTTTTTTTAATATTTATTTTTTGCATGTAGTATTTGGGATTAAATCCAGAGGCATCCTACCTCTGAGCTACATCTCCAGTCCTATTTTTAAATTTTTATTTTTATTTATTTTTTGCAGTATTGGGGATTGAACTCATGGGCATTCTACCTCCCAGCTATACCCGCCCCCCAGCCCTATTTTTTATTCTTTATTTTGAAACCGAGTCTCACTAAGTTGCGGAGTGTCTCACTAGGTAGCTGAGGCTGGCTGAGAACCCAGATCCTCCGGTCTCAGTCTCCCAAATGCTGGGATTACAAGCATGCGCCACCATGCCCGGGTTAAATTTTTATTTTTATTTATTTATTTATTTATTTATTTATTTATTTATTTATTTATTTATTTATTTATTGTGGCCCTGGGGATGAAACCCAAAGGCCTTCTACCTCTGGGCTCACCACCAGACCTATTTTATTTCTTATTTGGAAATAGGATCTCACTAAATTGCTGAGAGCCTCACTAAGTAGCTGAGGCTAACTTCAAACTTGCCATCCTCCTGTCTCAGCCTCCCAAGTACTGGGATTACAGGCATGTGTCACCACACCTGGCTTTTAAAAAAATCTTTATTTTGAGCAGGGTGTGGTGGTGCATGCCTGTAATCTCAATACTTGAGAGGCTAAGACAGGAGAATGGCAGGTTCAAGGATAAGCAGTGAGACTCTCATCAACCTAGCGAGACTCTGTTTCTGAATAAGAAATAAAATTGGGCTGAGGGTGTAGCTCGAAGGTAGAATGCCTCTGGGTTCAACTCCTAGTACCACATAAAAAAAATAAAAAAAAATTTTTTTTGAAGCAGGATCTCACTAAATTGCAGAGGGCCACTAAGTTGCTGAAGCTGGCCATGAACCTGTGATTCTCCAGTCTTAGCCTCCCAAATATTCGGATTACAAGTGTATACCACCATACCTGGCTCTTACTTATTTTGAGACTGGGTTTTGCTCTGTTGCCCAGGCTAGCCTCAAATTTTGGGGTGCAAGTAATCTTCCTATCTCAGGCTCCAAAGTATTGAAGATGATTTTTACGTGCATGTGTGGTACTGGGGATTGAACCCAGGCATCTTATACTTCTGAAGTACACCCCCAGCCCTATTTTAAGTTTTTATTTTGAAACAGGGTCTCACTAAGTTGTAGCGGGCCTAAGTTGCTGAAGTTGGTCATGAATTTGCAATCCTCCTGTCTCAGCTTCCCAAGTACTGGAATTACAGGCATGTGTACTGTGTCCAGCTCAAAGATGATTTTTAAAACACTGCACCCTACATAAAATCATTCCATGCCTTTCCATTGTACTCAGAATAAAACAGGCTCCTTACCAGGGCCTACAAGGCCCTGCAAGAAGTGTCTTGGCTGGCCTTCTAACCTTCCCCAGTATCTTCCCTTCTCCCACTCACTATACTTTGGCTCCTTCCCTTTCAGTTCTTAACATGTCAGGCTTTTTACAGCCACTGGACTGGCTAAAAGAGATTAGTCAAAGAAGTTAGAAACTCCCCTTGGCTAGACAGGTATGGTGGTGCCCGCTGGTAATCCCAGTACTTAGGAGGCTGAGACAGGAGGATTGCAGATTTGAGAACAGCCTCAGCAAATAGTGAGACTCTTATCAACCTAGTGAAAAAAATAGGGCTGGGGGTGTAACTTGGAGGTGGAATGCCCCTGGGTTCCATTCCCAGTGCAACCAAAAAAAAAAAAAAAAGAAAGAAAAACAAAAGAAACACCCCTTGGCTAGTACTTGGGGGCTGAGACAGGAGAATCGCAGATTAGAAGCCAGCCTCAGCAACTTAGCAAGACCCTGTTTCCAAATAATAAATTAGGGTTTAGGATGTAGTCAGAGGTAGAAGGTCCCTGAGTTCCATCCATAGTAACTCCCCCATTCCCCCCCCTTTGTCAGGAAAGTTTGATATCTAGGATTAAAGTCTTGACTTATTCTAAGAAGCTCTCTCTACTGATCAAACAACCAAATGCTTTGGAGTCTCCAGAGGACTCTGAAACATTCCTAATGTCACCAGAGAATCACATCCCTGGAAACTATCCTGCCTCCAAGTCTACACAGCTTTCTTCCTCCAAAAAGGGTTCTGGCCCAGCCCCATTTATAATCACATCTTTCAAGTTCTTGTACAACTTTGTGCTTTGGATCTGAGGTGAAGAATGATAACAAACGACAATGTGCATTTCAAAATCCCCTAAGAGTTTATTAATAAGTAAAAAAAATCCCTGGTGATTGTGATGATTAACCAGGCTAGAGAACCACAGCCTTAGATAACGTTCTTAGGTTATTAGAGCAAGGTCCTGAGTGGGCTACATACAGACGGCAGGGCTCTTTTGCCATAAGCGGCAGCCTCAGCCAATCCACCAAATCACCATTTCTCTGCACCCTGTACAAGTTCCCTCCTTTGACTCCTCTATCGCCTCTAGCAGTTCGGCTTTGCAGTCTCAACGCCTCCCTCCAGAGTTGAGGATGGGGCCAGAGACCAGGGACCAAAGAGGAAGGCCGCGCTCCCAGGTGAGCTCGTCCGCGGCCCCAGGTGACTTTCCTAAGGCCCCGCGAGCACCAGCTGCGACTGAGTGAGTGCTGGACAGGAGGCCTGGGGGCGGGCAAGGGGGTCGATGTCCCTACCTGCTTCTGCTCCTCGTTTAACCCGTTGATCGCATCGTCCACAGGCAACAGCGAGTATGCTCTCTGGCAAACGAGGCCTGCAAGGGGCGACAGCGGCGACCGCAGTCTCCAGCTGCACTCGTGCCGTACCAGAAGCCGAATCGCGGCCGCCATCTCTGTCTTGCTCTGAGAGCAGGAGCTGCAGTCAAGCCATCCCTTCCAGCTCACCAATCCAGGCTTTACGGCCCGGTCCAATCGGCGAGGGGGTGGGTCTCCAGTAGCCAATCACCCTCGGCGGTCCGCTGAAGGCTGCGCTGCCCTTGGCAGCCACGGGAGCCAATCAGCGGTGACCGCCCGAGGCCAGCCCCTCCGCAGCCGCAGCCGCAGCCTGGCGGGTGTGTTTGCTCTGGAGCTGTGGATCCGGTGGCGTCCTTCGTAGGTTAAGTGGTTTTTTGAGGGGGGGAGAAGAGCAAGGAAATTGTCCTTTCTTTTGAGTTCTGTAGTATCTCATTGCGTTGCAATAGCATCCTCTAACTGCAGAAATCTCTCCCCATAGGAAGCAAAGCATTAAAACAGAAAGCGAACATGGGATAGTTCAGATTGGAAAGTAGCCCCTGCTCTAGGGCGCACATTGATGTAACTCAGTAAAATATACTTTATTATATAACAGGATGTTTAATTTGATTCATGTTTTAGGGGAAAGAGGTTTTTAATAACTGTCCAGCCGGGCGTGGTGGTGCATGCTTGTAATCGCAGTACTTGGGAGACTAAGAACGGAGGATCCGGGTTCGCAGGCAGCCTCAGCTACTTAGGCCCTCCATTACTTAGTGAGACCCTGTTTCAAAATAAAGAATAAAAAATAGGGCTGGGGAATAGCTCGGAGGTAGAATGCCCCTGGGTTCAATCCCCAGTACCACAAAAAATAAAAATAACTGTCCAAATGACATAAAGGGCTATGAGAACATTAATCAGGACTTTTCCCTTATAGGGGTAGGAGGGCAAAGGAAGGCTGGTGTTGATGGAATTTAGCTTTATTGTTTTATTTCTTTTATTTTTAAACAGGGCCTCACTAAGTAGTTGAGGCTGGCTGCAAACCTGTGATCTGCCTGTCTCAGCCTCCCAAGTACTGGGATTATAAGTGTGTACCACCACACATAGATCTTTTTACCCACTTTATTTATTTATTTATTTATTTATTTATTCATTTATTCATTTATTCTGTGGTAAGGGGATTGAACCCAGGGGCTTTCTACCTTTGAGCTACACCCCCAGCCCTATTTTTTTTTTTTTTAATTCGGAAATGGTCTCACTAAATTGCAGAGAGCCTTACTAAATTGCTGGGGCTGGCCTAGAACCTGCAATCCTCCTGTCTCAGCCTCCCAAGTACTGGGATTACAGGCATGTGCAACCACGCCTGGCTAGATTTTCCTTAATATCTTGAGGGAGTGTGTGAATAAAAGCTTTGATTGTGTAGCTGAGCCTTGGCTTTTCCTAAAATTTTCTGCTGCAAAAATAAGCAAACTTTGAGTCTATGCTGCTGACCCCTGCACAATGTGATTAGTATCACTTTGTAGGAAATATAAGTGAGAAGCTAGAAGATCAATGAAAATTGCTAATAACAGATGAGGATTCAGGCCAATACCTCAAATCAATAAAATCAATAGCTTCCACATATCTATGTAGTATTCTTCTTTTTTTTCTTTCTTTCTTTTTAGGTACTGGGGATTGAACCCAGGGGCATTCTACCTTAGAGCTACATCCCCGGTCCTATTTTTATTATTTTGAAACAGGGTAGCACTAAGTTGTGGAGGGCCTAAGTAGCTCCAATCTCAGCCTCCCATAGTACTGGGATTACAAGCATGCACCACCATGCCCAGCTAGTATTTTTTGATCAAAAAAAAAAACAATACAGCTGGATGTGGTGGTGCATGCCTGTAATCCCAGTACTTGGGAGTCTGAGACAGGAAGAAGGAAGATTGCAGGTTCAAAGCCAGGCTCAGCAAATTAACAAGGCCCTCTGCAACTGAATGAGACTTTGTTTCAAAATAAGAAATAAAAGCTGAGGGTAGCTGGGCGTGGTGGCACATGCTTGTAATCCCAGCATTTGGGAGGCTGAGACCAGAGGATCTGGGTTCATGGCCAGCCTCAGCTACCTAGTGAGGCCCTCTGCAACTTAGTGAGACCCTGTTTCAAAATAAAGAATAAAAAATAGGGCTGGGGGTGTAGCCTCAGAGGTAGAATGCCCCTGAGTTCAATCCCCAGTACTGGGGGAAAAAAAAAAAAAAATCCGAGGGTAATGGTGCACGCTTGTAATCCCAGTACTTGGGAGGCTGAGACAGGAGGATGGTAGGTTCACGGTCAGCCTCAGCTACTTAGTAAGGCCCTCCGGAACTTAGTGAGACCCTGTTTCAAAATAAAGAATAAAATATAGGACTAGGGGTGTAGCTCGAAGATAGAACGCCCCTGAGTTCAGTACCCAGTACCACACACACACACACACACACACACACACACACACACACAAGAAATAAAATAAGGCTGGGGATGTAGCTCAGAAGTAGAATGTCTCTGGGTTCAATCCCCAGTACCCCCTCCCCCCACACACATGAAATTGATTGACAATATGTTCATGTTCTCAAAAACCAAAAGGCTTTAAGAAGTTTCTTCAGCATCTTGTTTCTTTTCATCCTGTTCTTTTGCTCTCTATAAGTAAACCCTTTACTTCATGAATATTTTGGTGTTATATTTAATAAGTATAAACAATTATGAATATAAATGATTGTACTCCTGAGACAGAATAAAAGAAATGAAATAGGTAGAAACAAAGTATCAAGGATGAGAAAACTTTTAATATAAAAGCCTTGTACTAAAATTCCTCACTCCCTAAGCAAGGCCCAAGTGTCTGGGAAGTTTACATATTTTTATTAGAGATATCTATTGATCAGGTATCAGAGACCACACAAAAGATCAAGAATGGTGAATGGGACACCATACTGTAGATTCATTCACTTGTAAAATATCTTTAGGATTAAGTAGGAATGGTTAAGTAGGAGAGATAGCTGAGTCAGACAACAGACTGCACAAGGGATCCAGAAAGATTCCTGGGCAATCAAAACAGGAAACTCATTCACTTATGACAGTTGCCTCTAGTACTGTTAGCCATCTCACCTGTGAATAGTTTAAACAGAAGAGATACCTATTGCCTATTGATTAGACAAGGAGGGCCTCATCAGGACCAGAAGATGACCAAGGCACTCTAAACAACCTTGTGATTACCAGCCTGATATCATTCTCACAAACTCAGGCCTCACCAAGTTTCCTATAAAGGAGAGTCATGGACCCCTAAAGGGTCTCTCTCAGTTTTGAGATGGCCCACATTCTCCTTTGAATATGAATTTCTGGCTTCCCCAAATAAAATCCCTGTCTTTGTCTCTGACTGGCCTGTGCTGAAATTCTTTTCTGTCCTGTAAGACAAGGAACCTACCGGTCCTGAGTTGTGTTCCCCTCTTCTTCCAGTGGTAACTCCTCTGGACCTTTCACAGAATCCTCTCTTCCCTTGTGACATGCCCACTTCTTACACTTAGCAATATATCTAGGAGAGCTTTGGGTATGACTCGGTGTGTTGGGAGCTTTCTTTTTCTTCCTGGTTTTCTTCCTTCCTCCTTCCATTTTAAGATTAATTTAGGCTGGGTGTGGTAGTGCATGTCTGTAACCCCAGTACTTGGGAGGTTGACAGGAAGATCACAGGTTTGAGAATAGCCTCAGCAACTTAATGAGATTCTCAGCAAACAAGCAAGACCCTGTTTAAAAAAGCTTGGGTGAGCCGGGTGTGGTGGCGCATGCTTGTAATCCCAGTACTTGGGAGGCTGAGATGGGAGGATCCCGGTTCGAGGCCAGCCTCAGTTACTTAGTGAGCTCCCCCCCCCCACAACTTAGTGAGACCCTGTTTCAAAATAAAGAATAAAAATAGGGCTGGGAGTGTAGCTTGGAGGTAGAATGCTCCTGGGTTCAATCCCCAGTACCACAAAAAATAAAAAAAAAAATAAAAAATCTTGGGGTGTATCTTGGAGGTAGAATCCTCTGGGTTCAATCCCCAGCACCACAAAAATAAAGAAAGATTGTTCCATTGTATGATTATGCCATATGTTCTCCTTATAAGGGCACTTGAAATATCAACAATGCAAGCTGGGCATGGTGGTGCACACTTGTAATCCCAGTACTTGGGATCCAGGTTCGCAGCCAGCCTCAGCTACTTAGTGATGCTCTCCACAATTTAGTGATACCCCGTTTCAAAATAAAGAATAAAAAATAGGACTGGGACTTGGGAGGCTGAGACCAGAGGATCGGGGTTAGAAGCCAGCCTCAGCTACTTAGTGAGGCCCTCCGCAACTTAGTGAGACCCTGTTTCAAAATAAAGAATGAAAAATAGGTCTGAGGATGTAGCTCAGAGGTAGAATGCCCCTGGGTTCAATCTCCAGTACCGCCAAAAACAAAAACAAAACCCAACAGTACTACAATGAATGACCTTTTAGGTACCTGTAGGACAAATTGCCAGAAACATAATTGCTGAGTTGGGCTGGGGTAGAGGTAGAGGTAGAGCACATGCATGCTCAAAGCCCTGGATACAATCCCCAGTTTCAGAGAAAAAGAAAATTTTGCTGGGTAAAGGGTAAGTGCATTTGTAATTTTCATATTGATAAATTCTCTATCACAGGATTATACTGTTTTGCACTCCTACTAGCAATTTTGTGTGTGTGTATGGGGGAGGGGATGCTGGGGATTGAATCTAGGGCTTCACATATGCTTGGCAAGTGCTCTTCCTCTGGGCCACATCCCCAGCCCTTTTTAAAATTAATTAACTAATTTATTTATTTATTTATTTTTCTGTTTCAATACTCTGATTTTATTTTTTATACATTATCTACTTAGAAATTTAACAAAGTGACTACTTCTTCACCTTTATACATAGTAGAACATATTTCCATGAACTGAGGCATCATGACAATTCCAGATAACTTTAGAATGAACCCAGAATCAAAGAGTAAATCACAGTAATTGGACTAAATCATTACATAGATAATTGTGTAATTTTAGAACTTATTTGCATAATTAACACTGTATAATAGTCTATAAAATATATGCTCAGAACTAAGTTTCCTGGAAATCATTTAGAAGCAAGCAACTTAAAATAGTTATTGAAAGTTCTGTAGTAATTCAAATCAAGTATGTAATCCAGTTTAAAACTTGAAGTTTTAAAGTGCTGTGTCATCATAATACAAGAAGACATGAGAAGGCTGAAAACAGCCAGTTTCAGTAACAGGTTTTATGTTAAGATTTGTATTATTGAGTTTTTAAAATAAGATAGTATTTTAATTTTGGGAAGGATTTATACCTTTTTTAAAGGTTCATATCATTGTATAGCACTCCCTCCCTGGCTTACTTTCACTGAATTTCACACAGCATTGGTTATACTGATTATTGAAAGGAATGCTTTCTTTTCTTCCTTTATTTAAGGAGCTAAGGAATGTCCTTCCCACTTAGTGATGGCTAAGGAAGGAGAAGAGCTTAAATGGTTTAATATTCAGTTCTGTAAAAATAAAATTTCATGAGACCGGAGGATCCAGGTTCGCGGCCAGCCTCAGCTACTTAGTGAGGCACTCTGCAACTTAGTGAGACTCGGTTTCAAAATAAAGAAGAAAAAATAGGGCTGGGGATGTAGCTCGGAGGTAGAATGCCCCTGAGTTCAATCCCCAGTACCACAAAAAAAAAAAAAAAAAAAGGACAGGGGTGTAGCTTGGAGGTAGAATGCCCCTGGTTCAATCCCCAGTACTGCAAAAAAAAAAAAAAAAAAAAAATCCACTTTGTATTAATTAACAATTTTTCTCCTAGTTCGCTGGATTTGTGACTGTTGGCAATGAGCCCCGTCCCCACCACCCAGGAAAGTGGGCAGAAGGGGAAAAAACAGCAGAGGGATAAAATAGTTTTTTGACCCTAATGAATATACCCTAAAGTGGAATATTTGGTGCCAATTTATTTAAAACATTTTTTTTCTTTTTTTTTTTTTTTGTGGTACTGGAGATTGAACCCAGAGGCATTCTACCTTAGAGCTACACCCCCAGCCCAATTTTATTTCTTATTTGGAAACAGGGTCTTACTAGGTTGACAAGAATCCCACTACTTGCTGAGGCTATCCTTGAACCTGCAATCCTCCTGTCTCATCTTCCCAAGTACCGGGATTACAAGTATGTGCCACCACGCTTGGCAACATTTTCTTTCTTTCCTTTTTTTTTGCGGTATTGGGGATTGAACTCAGGGGCATTCTACCTCCGAGCTATACCCCCAGCCCTATTTTTTATTCTTTATTTTGAAACAGAGTCTCACTAAGTTGCAGAGTGCCTCACTAGGTAGCTGAGGCTGGCAGAGAACCCAAATCCTCCGGTCTCAGCCTCCCAAATGCTGGGATTACAAGTGTGCCACACCACACCCAGCTAACATTTTCATTTTTATGCTAATAAAAGACTTTTTGAAATTAACTATGAGCTTAAAATCTGTTGATTCATTTTGTATTTAGCTACTGTAACCCCTGAAATGAATTCTAGGTAGAGAAAGAGCTCATTTCCAAATGTTTCCATCTCATAGTGCTGTGGCTTTCTCTAAAAATTCAGTAGAAATATTTAGCAACTTAATTTGAAATATTTTAACTCTTCCTCCATTAGCCTGAAAAATTAGTATTGTTTTTTATGACTTTTCATACTTTGTGGTATTATTTCTGGCCTACCATAAGTAGTATTACAAAGTTACTTTATAACCAACGAATTTTAATAGCTCACAATGATAAAATGGCAAATTTATGTAAGTGCAGGTGAATTTAGAACTGTCATTAACTGGCACAGGAACAGAAAATTTGCTAATATTTGCCTGCCAGGAAATCCTGTTTGGCTAGAAAGTTACCATATCCTATTTGGGGTATAGGCTTGGGACTTTAATCCATGCTCTGGGAAGTGTGAATAAATCATTACATTTTCAACTTGATTTTAGTAAATCCTGAAAACTTAGTATATTGAACTTCATTTATAAGATCTAGGGTAAAATTATGAAGTCATCAGCCTTTTTATTTGATTCCTTTTATCCAAACCTAAGTTACTGCAATAATCATAATCTTTTTAGTCACCTGGCTAATCAAAATGGACCTTAAATATTCTATTCACCAGCTGGGCATGGTGGCGCACGCTTGTAATCCCAGTATTCGGGAGGCTGAGACCGGAGGATATGGGTTCGCAGCTAGCCTCAGCTACCTAGTGAGGCACTCCGCAACTTAGCGAGACCCTGTTTCAAAATAAAGAATAAAAAATAGGGCTGGGGGTGTAGCTCGGAGGTAGAATGCCCCTGAGTTCAATCCCTAGTACCGCAAAAAAAAAAAAAAGAATATTCCTTTTATAGGAATTTTGGTCTTTAAAAGAAATATTGTGTTTCCTGCTTTTCCTACTTTTGGGGTAATTGAGGTAACAGAACTGTGTATAGCTTTATTTCTCCATCCCTGATCTAGAAAAAAGTAACCAGAATTTCAGCCAGGTAAAAGTAGCAAGGTTCACAGCAAACTGCAATCACCTTTACAGATTAAAGGTATTATGCTCCAGAGTATTTTCAAGGAATCAGAAAAGAATTTCAAGTACCAGTTTCAAAATGCTAATTAATATTGTCCAGAAAAAGGACTCCTCCTCTTGTGTGGCTTCTTCTGGAGCATAAGCATGCTTCTGACTGGCATCTGTGCCATCTGAGTAGTAAGCCACCTCACCAAATGGGTACTGATCCACTGTTCTATCATAATACACATTCATCTCAACGTCGCTCTCGTGGTGAGACAGGTGTCCATAGATCCCTATCCCCAAGGGGTGCTGGAAGTGTACTGGTATGAAGACCACGTCCTGGCCACAGATGACTGACTGCAGTTCATAGTCATCAAAGCTGGGGTGGAGGGTGCTGTTGGACACGTATAGGTCCAAGTCCCCTCTTAGGCTCTGCATCTTCAGGATGATCTTCCCTCATGGTTCAACCTCAGGTAGCTGTAGTTCCCGGCCCCTATCTGGCCCTGAACCTCGTGCAGAAGGAGCCACTCTTCTGGGACATCATCCGATTCCAAGCACTCACCAGGGTCACGGTCTGGGAGGCCCTAAGCAGCAGCAGGGCTCTCCTCCAGCGAGCTGTTCTCCAGGGCGCAGCCATCACTGGGTTGCTCAGCTTGGGGACTTCATTTGCAGTTGCTTACTGCACCACCAGCACCTGGGCCCCCGTTTTTATTTTTTGAGACAGGGTTTCACTAAATTGCCCAGGCTGGCCTCAAACTTGTGACCATCGTGCTTCAGCCTTGAGCCTCGAGAGTAGCTGGGATTACAGGTGTGCACCACTGATTCCGGCTTTTGTTTTTGAGGTGTTTCCATGTTTCTGGATGGAGTTCAGAGCCTCAAGGTTCCCTTCTATCACTGAGCTGCATTCTCAGCCTGGCTTGTTTCTTAGATTAGTGATTTCAGGGCATAGTCCTTTAATGAATAAGACAGAGGAAACATTTTTTTTTTTTAAATGCCTGCTTGATCTGAGGACTTACAGTCTTAGCACTGGGATGTTTTTGTTTTGTTTTAAAGTGCTGGTGACTGAACCTAGGGTCTCTGCATGCTAGGCAAGTGCTCTACCACTGAATTACGTCCCCAGCCTGGATTTATAGTCTTTACAAATACTGTAGCTTTTTCTTAGGAGTGGAATAGTAAAGTGAAAAGGCAAGCCAGACATGGTGGCACATGCTTGCCATCCCAGTACTTGGGAGGCTGAGACCAGAGGATCTGGGTTTTCTTCCAGCCTCAGCTACTTAGTGAGGCCCTCAGCAACTTAGTGAGACCCTGTATCAAAATAAATAATAAAAAATAGAAGCTGGGTGTGGTGGTGCACGCTTGTAATCCCAGCATTTGGGAGGCTGAGACCAGAGGATCCGCGGCCAGCCTCAGCTACCTAGTGAGGCACTCCGCAACTTAGTGAGACGCGGTTTCAAAAATAAAGAATAAAAAATAGGGCTGGGGGTGTAGCTCAGAGGTAGAACGTCCCTGAGTTCAATCCCCAGTACTGCAAAAAAAAAAAAAAAAAAAAAAAA
>PVLC010036207.1:0-15692 GCA_004027655.1 Graphiurus murinus
GTGTCAGAGAGTCTGACAGGGCGGATGGCAGCCTCTTGGAGGCACTGTGATGGCAGTCCTGGCACACCCTGACTCACTCTCTCTGTGTGTCCAGCTGCTAGGGGACTATGATAAGGTCAAGGCCGTGTCCGAGGGCTCCGACTGTCGGTGCAAGTGTGTGGTGAGACCGCTGGGCCGAGACGCCTGCCAGAGGATCCATGAGGGGGGCGCCCGGAGAGAGGATTTCTACACGGTGGAGACTGTCACCTCGGGCGCACCCTGCAAGTGCGCCTGCGTGGCACCCCCGTCTGCCCTCAACCCCTGCGAGGGAGACTTCAGGCTGCAGAAGCTGCGGGAGGCAGACAGCCGGGACTTGAAGGTAGGAGCCGGTGGGAACAATGCCGCCGGAAGAAGGTGTTCTCAGGGTGCGAGCCTGCAGGGTCCGGAAGGAGGCCAGGTCTGGTCCCTGGAGTCTTCTTTCTTTTTCTCTTTTTTTAGTACTGGGGATTGAACCCAAGGGTGCTGTACCTCTGAGCTACACCCCCAGCCCTTTTTATTTTTTGAAGCAGGGTCTTGCTAGGTTGCCGAGAGTCTCTCTAAGTTGCTGAGGCTGATTTCAAACCTGCAATCCTCCTTGTCTCCGCCTCTCAAGTACTGGGATTACAGGACCATGTCCAGCTCCTGGAGTCCTGTGTGTGGAGCTGGACTGATGTTCTGACAAACTGGGCACCTTCAGCTCTGGAGTCCGAAGATGCTGGGGGAGCAGATCTGCCCCCCTCCTGACAGACAGAGCCAGGGAGGTCTGGCTTGGGAGCCGCAGCCAGGCCCAGCTGGCCCAAAGAACTCCGTGTTCTCCAGGAAAACCGTCGTCACCATTTACTGTCAGCCTGGCAGATACGCCAGCGAGGCGAAGGCCGTGGGAGGGGCTGTAGGTCCTCAGCACCGTCATCAGGGTGATCCAGGGACGGGGGTGATCCAGGGACGGGGGCCCCGGTCACCAAGCTGACACTGTGCTGTGCTCCTTAGGGGGAGGCTCAGGCGTGACCCAGCCATCCCCACTGGCTGGCTGAGGATATCGCGTGAACCCTGCTTCCCTTGCAGCGATGGGGAAGGAATGAGCTTGGCTTTGGAGCCAGACACACTTGGGTTGGAATCATGGTTGCGAGAACCCCAGTCAAGTTATTTAACTTGTCTGACCTCAGCCTCCTTGAATAAAATGTGGGACTGATATCTTCTTTGCTGGGTACAATGAAATGTCAATTGCTGGGTACTGGGCACCATGCCTGAGGCTCAGCGAGGCGTGACTGGATAAAGACCTCAGGCCTCGGCATGGGCGGCTGCCGGGCCAGGACCTGGGGCTGTGGCTGGGAGTCACTGCCAGGAGGAGCCGTGCCCCGAGATTGCTCAGAACCGCACTTCTGCTCCGAAGCCACCTTCCCAACCTAGTGCCACGGCCACTCGGCT
This sequence comes from Graphiurus murinus, assembly GCA_004027655.1. Lineage (NCBI taxonomy): Eukaryota > Metazoa > Chordata > Mammalia > Rodentia > Gliridae > Graphiurus > Graphiurus murinus. Next base: position 1,444 of record PVLC010036207.1, read on the forward strand.
CCGGGATGGGACTCCGGGGGCTTCTGGAAGCACGTCAGGCAGTGTCTGTGAGGAACCAAGAGTCATCAGAGTGCATGCTAACCAGCTCCAGCCCTTACCCAGCATCCAGTTCTCTCTCTCTGGTGTGGAAAAAAGCATGTCCTGAGCATAGGTGTTGCTCTGTGGAGCTCTTCCCCAGGACCGAGGCTGGGAGAGGAGTGGGGGCAGAGGTTGCCAACCGGTGGCCCAGCACACTGACTCTTCAGGACTGGGCCCTGCCGGGAGGCTCCATTTTGGCCTCTCTCATCTGCCCCTGCCTTCACTCTTATGCCCTGGGTGCCACCAGAGCTCCGGCTGCCTTCTTCCCAGTGACTCTGTATGAGCAGCGGGGACAAGTATTGAAAAAACTAAAGAAGCCTGGGTGGGTGCCTACAGCAGGTGCCCCCTCCAACGTAGGCCCTGGCTCTCTTTTACCCCAGGCTCAGGTTAGCTGATTTGGGGGTTTGGTTTGATTTTTGTTTTCTGTTTTTGCAGTGCTGGGGACAGAACCCATGGCCTCACGTGTGCTAAGCAATCCCCTGACCGCTAAGCTGATCCATGGCCTAGCTGTTTCATTTGAGATGGGGTCTTGCTGTGTTGTCCAGGCTGGTCTTGAACTCCGGGCTCAAGCAATCTTGTGACCTCAGCCTTCCAAGTAGCTGGGATTACCCCAACTACTGTGCCAAACAGTTTAGCTTTTGTGCTAAGGAAAAACCTGTTGGTGTCTCCCCGGTCCTTTAGCAGACAATTCTTATTTTTATTTTATTTTATTTATTTTTAATTTTATTTTATTAATTTGATCTTATTTTATTATTTTATTTTTTGACACTGAGGATTGAACCCAGGGGCATTCTACCTCCAAGCTATATCCCAGCTCTTCCTTATTTTTTATTCTGAAACAAGGTCTCAGTCTCATTAAGTTGCTGAGAGTCTCACTAAGTTGCTAAGTTAGCCTCAAATCTACAATCTTCCTGCCTCAGCCTCCCATGTACTGGGATGACAGGCACGGGCCACCACTCCCGGCCTTTAGTGGACAGTTGATTTGAGGGTTTCAGAAGTATATCCTGAAGGTACTGATGTTTGGTACTCTGCTCGGTATCTTGAAGAAACAGTGATACAGAAGTTTGAAGGAGCATACAGGAAAGGGAGCTGTGCAGGTGGCCGACAGTTTTCATCAGAGGCTTACGCTGCTTGCACAGGCATCCTGACCCCCAGTCATGCATTCTTGCGGGATCCCCCATGTTCTTACCCATGTATTTCAAAAGACAGAGTACACAAAGGCCACTGGACTTACCTGTGCCCCGTACACTCAGGAGCGTTTCTGAGGACCACCTCCCAGGCCCTGGGTAGCAGCCTCCCTGCTGAGCCTCCAGTGTGGAGATTTGAAAGGAGACTTCTCTCCTGGATGCCTGCCCAGCCCTGGACTAACCCTGGCCCTTGTTCCGCAGCTATCCACCATCATAGACATGCTCGAAGGAGCCTTCTATGGCCTGGATCTCCTGAAGCTACATTCGGTCACCACCAAGCTGGTGGGGCGAGTGGACAAGCTGGAGAAGGTAAGGAAGATTCTGATCTACACACACATCTCTTTCTGTCTGTCTGTCTGTCTATCTGTCTCTCTCTCCCTCTCATACTGGGAATTGATCCCAGAGCCTTGCACATTCGAGGCAAGTGCTCTACCACTGAGCTATGTCCCCAGCCCTTTTCATTTTATTTTGAGGCAAGGTTTCACCAAGTTGCCCAGGCTGACCTCAAACTTGTAATCATCCTGCCTCAGCCTCCCAGTCGCCAGTATGACAGGTGTGCACCGCCACACCCGGTTCCTATCTTTCTCTTGATCAGACCTGAAAGTGTATCAAACATCCACAGTATTTTCTTCAGGCAGCCTGTGCCCTAATAAGACTTCACTCATTCTCTTCTTTGGAAAGACGGGGAAAAAAACCCCATATATATATGTACACACATACATATAACTTTCATCCCAAATTGTTGGCAACAAAGAGAATGAGTAAAATAAAAATATAAAGACTGAGCTGGACATGGTAGCAAGGCTGTTATCCCAGTACTTGGGAGTCTGAAACAGGAGGATCACATGTTCAAGGACAGCCTCAGCAACTCAGCGAGACCCTTTTTCAAAATAAAAAATAAAGGGCTAGAAGCCAGGCATGGTGGTTCATGCTTGTAATTCCAGTATCTGGGAGGCTGAGACAGGAGGTTTGCAGGTTTGTGGCTAGAGATCCTGTTTAAAAAAAGGGGGGGGGGCTGGGTGTAGCTCAGAAGTAGAATCCCCCATTTAAAAAAAAAAAAAGTAAAGACTCTTTTTTTCATCTATAAGAACCATGTAACCAATGTGTTCCTATTTTTACTTTGACTTCTAGGGAACTCAGAGCTAAGTGAAATGTAAAATTATAGTAAGTACCTTACTTCCAGTTTTAAAGTGGAGTCATGTCCCTCTTGGAAATATGGTTCCTAATTTCTTTGAACCTGCGATCCTCCTGTCTCAGCCTCCCAAATACTGGGATTACAGGCATGCACCACAACACCTTATGGTTGCTAATTTCTTGTTCTGGTTTTTTCTTTAACCATTCTAGTGCACACCTCTGTATATATGTGTGTATGTGTATCTCATCCCTTTTAAAGAACGAAAACATTAAAGTGATTTTATTTTTGTAATTATTAACATATATTAATTATGCAAACGGTGGGCATCACTGTGACATTTGCATACATGCATACAGCATGCCTTCATCATGTCTCACCTTCCTCTGTTGTCCTCCCCTCTCCCCTTCCCTCCCTTCCTGAAAGTCCCTCTCCCATTTCAGTTCACATGCCGTACTTGTCCTCCCCTGCCTGGCATTCATTCATGCAGGATGTCCTACAGTTCCACTTATTTTTCTGCAAATGACACGATTGCATTCTTAGTTATAGCAGGGTAATACTCCGTTAGGTACATAGACTATATTTTCTGTATCCACTCTTCTGTGGATGGGCATTAGCCGGATTCTATACCCTGGCTGGTGTGAACAGCGCCACAATGAACATGGGTTGAAGGTGTCTCTTTTGTCTGCAGACTCCATTTCCTTTGGATAATATATACAGAAGTGGAAGAACTGGGTCATATAGTGGTTCTACTTTTAGTTTTTTAAGTCCCCTGATCTCCACAGTGGCTGTACTAATTTTCAATCCCACCGACAGTATGGAAGGGTTCCCTTTATTCCATATCCTTGGAGACAATTTATTTTTGCTTCTTGGATAGTAGCCATTGTGGCGGGGGTGAGATGGGCTCTGTGAAATTTTTATTTCCCCGATTGCTAAAGATAGTGATCATTTTTTCATATATTTTGCACTTCTTTTGAGAAGTGTCTGTTCATCTCATTTGCCCCCCCCCTCCTTTTTTTTTTTTTTTTTTAACTGGAATGCTTGTGCTTTGGTTGCTAAGTTTTTTGAGTTCTCTATGTGTTCTGGATACTAGTTCTCTGTCAGATGAGGAACTGGCAAAGGCTTTCTCTCTTCTTAAGTCGTCTCTGCTCTCTGCTGATTGTTTGCTTCGCTGTGCAGAAGCTTTGGGATTTTATGTAATACCACTTGTAAATTCTTGCTTTTATTTCCTGAGCTATTAATTCAGAAAGCTGATGCCTGCCGCAGTATCTGGAAGTATTTCCCCTGTTTCCCTCTAAAAGCTTCAATGTCTTACACGAACGTCTTTGATCTGTTTTGAGTTGTTCTTTATACAGGTCAAGTGGGTTCTGTTTCATTTTTCTACATATGGATATTGTTTTCCTAGCACCATTTGTTGAAAACGCTGTCTTTTCCCCAATGTACATTTTTGGCACATTTGTTGAGAATCCTTTGGCTATCTCTGTGTGGGTTTATTTCTGGGTGTCTGGTTTTATGTTAGTGCCATGCTGTTTTTGTTACTATGGCTCTGCAGTGTATTTTGAGATCATATATTGTGATGCCCCTGGCTTTGCTTTTTATGCTCTGAATTGCTTTGGCTGTTTGGGGTCTTTTGTGCTTCCAAATGAATTTTGAGATTTTTTTTCTAGTTCTGTAAAGAATGTCACTGGTATTTTGATGAGGAATGCTTTGAATTCCTATAGCCATTTTAACAATATTAACTTTCCCAACCCAAGAACATACGTGGTCTTCCCATCTTCTAGTATCTTCAATTTCTTTCTTTAGTGTTTTGTAATTTTCATTGTAGAGGGAACTTTTACCTCCTGACACTCATTCCTAGATTTTTTTTTAGGTTATTGTGAATGAGGTTGCTTTTCTAATATTTTTCTCAGCAAGTGCATTATTGATGTATAGAAAAGCTAATGATCACAGCTGGATGTGGTGGCACATACTTGTAATCCCAGAACTTGGGAGACTGAGACAGGAGGATTGCATGTTTGAGGTCAGCCTCAGCAACTTTGTGAGAACCTGTTTCAAAATAAAAAATAAAATAGGACTGGGGGTGTAGCTCAAAAGTAGAATGCCCCTGGGTTCATTCCCCAGCATCAGAACAAAAAAGGAAATGTTTTCAGTTTTCTCCATTCAGTATAATGTTGGCTATGGATTTGTCATATAGTTTTTACTGTGTTGAGGCACAATCCTTCTATACCTAACTTATTCAGGAATTTCATCATGAAGAGGCACTGAATTTTGTGAAAGGCTTTTTTGCATTTGTTGAGATGATCATGTGACATAAAAGCAATTTCTTTCTTTCTCTTCTTTTTTCTCTTGTTTGGTACTGGGGATTGATCCCAGGGGCGTTGTACCTCTGAGCTACCCTTTTTGTCGTTTTTATTTTGAAACAGGCTCTCCCTAAGTTGCCAAGGCCAGCCTCAAACTTGCAATCCTCCTGTCTCAGCCTCCCAAGTACTAGAATTACAGGTGTGTGCTACCACACTCAGCAGGATTGCGTTTTGAACATGAGTGGTCTCTTCTTCTGTTGCCCCTCAGGAGCCACTTGTTTTTCATTTTATCTAGAGAATGCAGCTTGGAAGCGATCACCTGGGGCAGGTCACACGCACTGCCTGGAGCCCTGTCTAGCAACAGAGGCCGCTCTGCTGACCACAGATGGGGGTGTGAATGGATTTGGTGCAGAGGTTCGAGTGTGGCAGGATGGGATCTTATGTGCAGGAGCACAGTAACTGGGGTTGGACCCAAACAACCTTAGTTATATGGATGAACATCTGTCTTTTTCAAAACGGTGGTATATTTAATAGCAAAGACCGGGCTTTTTGTTGTTGTTATTTTGTTTTGTTTTTGCTGCTGGTTGTACTGAGGATTAAACCCAGAGGCATTTACCTCTGAGCTACACCTGAGCCCTTTTTTTAATGTTTTGTTTGGAAACAGTGTCTCACTAGGTTGCTGAGGCTGGCCTCAAACCTGTGATCCTCAGCTTCCCAGCTGCTGAGATGACAGGAGTGCACCACCGTGCCTGGCAGCACAACTTATAATAACAATCCCTTATGTTTATGTAGCATCTTACAGTGTTTGAAGCCTTCTGTATATATTTAGTCCATTTGTTCCTGTGAGCTGGGTAGGTTGTGAGACCAAAGGAAATTTGATTAAGCGCCTGAGATCACAGCACAAAGTCCAGGGCTGGAGCCCAGGCTTTCTAGTTCCTGGTCCAGGGTTCTTTCTAATCAGTCCCATAATTTTCTTTGATTCATTGTTGTCTGCCCTATAAGCATCAGTTTTTCCTAACAAGAACCTAAAAATAATAGTCCTTCCAAGGGAGTTTCTAGGCAAAAGTGTGGCCATGTCTCAGAAGCCCCATAAACTAGGATTAACTTAGAGTTAGGGGAGGCTTCTACAAACGAGACAGTCCAAGGCAACAGGGCACTGTGCTGTGACAGGCACGTCTTGAGGGGGCTGAGCCGCTGGGCATGTGGAGCGGGGTGCTGTATCTCAGACTGAGGGCGTCTCCTGGCTCGTGCTACTGGCCGTCTGGAGTGCTCAGTAATTGAAAAGGCAGAATGTTGGGGAAATGGAAAAAACACTGCCTCTCCAGCTCAGCTCTGCAGAAAGCAGTGGAATTCTGCTCCGGGTCCTTGGACAGTCTTGAAGCCCAAGGGGAGTTCCTTGGAGGTCAGGCAGGATGGCAAGGGTCAGTTGGAGGGGCGCTCGGCCCAGAGCTAGATCAGCACCTGGCAGTGTCGACAGTCACATGTGTGTCCTCCAGCTGGTGCTTATAGGAGCCAGTAGGAATGGAGATGAAAGAGGAAGGAAGGAGAAAGGATGGAATGCAGGCTCTTTGGAGCTCCATGCTTGCTAAGGTCAGCTCTGGTAGCTCTGCTTTGTGGGATGACTTTTGTGTGTGGAGGAGGGTACCGGGGATTGAACCTAGGGCATTCTACCTCCAATGTATACACCCAGCCCCACCCCACCCCACCTTTTTTGATTTTGAAATAGAATCTCACTAAGTTATTCAGGGCCTTGCTAAGTAGCTGAGGCTGGCCTTGAACCTGTGATCCTCTGTCTCAGCCTCCCAAGCATGGGATTACAGGCATATGCCACTATGCCTGGCAAGGTTTTTTTTTTTTTTTTTTTTTTTTTTTTGCGGTACTGGGGATTGAACTCAGAGGCCTTCTACCTCCGAGCTATACCCCCAGCCCTATTTTTTATTCTTTATTTTCAAACTGAGTCTCACTAAGTTGCAGAGTGCCTCACTAGGTAGCTGAGGCTGGCCGAGAACCCGGATCCTCCAGTCTCAGCCTCCCGAATGAATGCTGGGATTACAAGCGTGCGCTGCCACGCCCGGCTTAAGGTTTTGTTTTAAATCCTTAAGAATAACATGCATAGAAAAGTGTGCAAATGATGAGTGTACAGTTTGACAACCTGCTATCAAGCAAATACCCATGGAACACCTGTCCAGTTGGGGAGACAGGTCAACGTGAACCTCAAAGCCCCTATGTCTCCTCCACCCACGCCCCTCCCTGAGGGCCACTCTGCTGGCTTGTATTTTAATCATCTTCCTTGCTTTTGTTTATAGTTTCTTCATCATGACAGCTTTCCTCTCTGAATTTATTTATTTATTTTTTCAGTCCTGGGGGTTGAACCCAGGGGTGTTCTACCTCTGAGCTATGTACACCCTGCCCCAGTGCTTTTTTTTTTTTTTTTTGCGGTACTGGGGATTGAACTCAGGGACGCTCTACCTCCGAGCTACACCCCCAGCCCTATATTTTAGTCTTTATTTTGAAACTGGGTCTCGCTAAGTTGCGGAGTGCCTCACTAGGTAGCTGAGGCTGGCCACGAACCCGGATCCTCCGGTCTCAGCCTCCCGAATGCTGGGATTACAAGCGTGCGCCACCACGCCCGGCCCCAGTGCTTTTTATTTTCAGTTTTGAAACAGGATCTTGCCGAATTACTGAGAGTTTTGCTAAGTGACTGAGGCTGGACTTGAACCTGCAATCCTCCTGTCTCTACCTCCCAAGTACTGGGATGACAGGTGTGCACCACTGCACCTGGTGCCTCTCTATTTTAAATTCATAGACCCAGCTGGGCATGGTGGCGCACATTTGTAATCAGTACTTGGGAGGCTGAGACAGGAGGATCACAGGTTTGTGACCAGCCTTAGCAACTTAGTGAAGCCTTCCACAACTTAGTGAGACCTTGTTTCCAAATAAAAAATAAAATAGGTCTGGGGGTGTACCCTGGAGGTGGAAGGCCCCCTGGGTTTCCCTCCTCAGTACCACAAAAAATAAAATAAATAAATACATAGACCTGTGTAGAACTGTGTGTGTGTGCGTGCAAGTGAAAGTGGGCATACTCGTGTGTCAAGCTTCTTTCACTTATTTTCTGTTTCCGACACTTACTTCTGTTGCTTTTGTGCCTGTTGTTATCCACAGGCACAAAAAGGAACAGAAAACATCACAGCTTCCTTATCTCTCTCCTGCCAATGAGGATCAGGCGCAGGCCCAGGGGCCTTGGCTCTGCTTATCTTCAACTTCAGGAGATATGACCAAACTATCTTCCCAAGTGTTGGTGCGATGTTACACCCTCCACACACAGCCTCTCCAACACTTGCTGTCTAGTAGGAAGATGCCATTTCCATCTGCGCAGGGCTGGCCTGAGTTAGGGGAGCTTTGTCATCCCCACCCCACTAAAGCATCCGGCCGGACACTTCAAGTGCTCCTATCTCTGATTCAGTCTGCCTGCTCGGGCGGCCTGGCAGAAATGCCACACACCGTCCACGCACGGTGTCCCCTGGGGAGGCAGAGGGCCGTGTCTAGGATACACTTAAGCTTTAGCGCTGAGTCGGCTGCATCTTCCTGTGAGTTCAAGCCAGAGCCCCTCCTCTCCTGGGGGTGCACGCATGCATATCTGATGGCCGCGCCTGGGCTCTCTTGGCCGAGGGCACTGCTGGTGTCGGAGCAGCCTAGAGCTGCCAGGGGCTGAGCAAGTGCGTGGCTCTGTGAGGGGCCAAGGCCACCCTGTCACTCAGACTCTGCACCAGAGGTGGGGGCTTCTTGCTCGGCACCTCTTCTGCTCCCCTTCCAGGCCTGGGGATTTCTGAGGGCACCCGGGCTCAGTGCCCACACCTGGTGTGGGCTGGGTGCTCAGCAGCTGTTGGGCCGGGCGAGGGAGTGAATGTGGCAGCTGGTGGCTTCCTGACCCCAGGCCTGTGTCCCCCAGCTGTGCTAGAGGGACCAGGCGGGCCGCCTGTCCTGCCTCCGTGGTGCCGGTTGTCCGCAGCTGTCCCCCTGCAGCAGTCTCCTGCGGGGCTGGGACAGCTTCGGCTGGGATGCTGTCCCAGGCCGTCTGGTCCCGGCTGTGTCCTGGAGGGGGAAGGGCAGGGCAGGCTGATGGGCACTGGGGCTTCGAGTGCCCACTGCATTCCACGGGAGCCGTCCTGTGGCGTGGGCACATCCAGCCCTCTTCCAGGGCCTGCCCGCCGCACAGCTGGGGACCAAGAGGTCTGCCTGCCACTGCCCAGCCGGCCTCTGTCCAGGGGCCTGAGCCTGAGTTCTTTCTTGCCCCCCAGCCAGCCAGGCCCTCTCTGCCACCCCCTGCCTGCTTTCTGCCCATCCCTGGCCAGGCACCATGCCGCATCAGCCCCTTCTCCGTACTCCAGATCCAGCCTGGGCAACCAACCGACATGCATTGTTCCTCTGCTTCCAAAGGGCCCAGAGAGGTGAGGGTGCAGAACCAGCCCCCACTGAGGCCCCATGCCTGGACTCCAGAGCTGGCACGTCCCCCATCCAGCATGACGATGCATGCCTGCAACCTGCAATCCCAGTACTTGGGAGGCTGAGACAGGAGGATCGCAGGTTTGAGGGTTCAAAGCCAGCCTTAGCAGTTTAGCGAGATCCTCAACAACTCAGACTTTGTTTCAATATAGATAGATAGATAGATAGACAGACAGACAGATAGATAAGGTTGAGGATGTAGGTAAGAGGTAGAATGCCCCTGAGCTCAATCCCCAGTACCAGGCAGGCAGGCAGACAGGCAGGCAAGACCACAGAGAGCGCGCCAGTGCCAGTAGCGCCTGCTTAAGCGCTGCACATTCTCCCCACGCTGGCCGTCCTGCCCCAGCCTCTAGCTGTGTTCTTCCCCCTCCCCGTCCTCCTCTGCAGGGCCAGGGTCCTTGGTGTGGAACGCGGTGCACAGGCTCTTGCCCTAGAGCCCCTCCCCCCCTCCACACCACGGGTGCCCTTCTGCCAGCTGCTCCAGGTGGGGGCTGAGGCCCATCCGGTGTTTACTTGTCTGCCAGGGCAGAAGCAGAGTGCTCTGCACCCCCCATCCCGCCCTGCACAGAGACAGCCCCGGGAAAGGCGCCCCAGGCAGGAGGGGACACCAGCTGGCTGGGCCTGGCAGGCGGGCAGGGTGATGGCACCACCAGCCTGGTGCTTGTTCCTGTGGGGGAAGTAAACTGTGCCGCCCCTGCGTTCTCGAGCCAGGCCGGCCTCAACCCCTCCGCAGGGCAAATCCAGCCAGACAGGACCAGGGCCCAGTGGATGACAGCTGTGGGCTGCCCTGCCCCACCTGGTGTGTGCTGAGGGTCTCGGCTGTTAGGGAAACAGGTGGGACCCTCTTTCAAATAATAAGAAACTCAGGCTGAGCTGCCCTCTGTCCAGAGCTGCTGGCTCTCTTTGGAGTCCTGGGTTCACAGCTGGGCAGCAGATGGCCCCTTCCCACACCATGTCCTCAAAATGACTTTCCTCCTAGCAACTTGGGAGGCTGAGGCAGGAGGATCACAAGTTCAAGGCCACCCTGTCTGAACATAAAAAATAAAAAGAGTGCTGGGCATGGTGGTGCGTACCTGTAATCCTAGTACTGAGGAGGCTGAGAAAGTATCTATGGTTCAAATCCAGTCTCAGCAACTTAGCAAGACCCTGTTTCAAAAATAAAAAAAATTAAAAGGGGCTGGGGGTATAGCATGGAGTTAGAAAGCCCCTAGATTCAATCCCAGTACCAAAACAAACACAAAATATAAAAAGGGTGCCAGGTGTAGTGGCATGCACCTGTAACCTCATTACTTGGGAGGCTGAGACAGGAGGATCAAGGCTAGTCTCAGCAACTTAGAGAGACCCTCAGCCACTTAATGAGACTCTGTTTCAAAATTTAAAAAAAGGACTGGAGGTATAGTTCAGAGGTAGAATGTCCCTGGGCTCAACCCCCAGTGCCAAAATAAATAAATTAACTAATTAACTAATTAATTAATTAATAGGTTTGGGGCTGTAGTTTAGTGGTAGAAGACTCTGAGTTCAATCCCTAGTACCAACAAAAAATAACAATAAAATAAAAGAAGAGCACCCAGTGGGACTCCCTGATGGTGAGGTGGACAGCTTGGGAGCCTGGCTAGTTTAACAGGCCCCTTCTGGGATGAGCCGCCGGAGCTGGGGTGGCTGTGCATCACGTGGGCCTGGATGCATGCACCTACCCTGGTTCTGAGCCATGGAGACTCCTCTGGGGCCTCTGCAGCGCCTTACCAGGCTGCAGGGCCATGCCTAGCTAGGTCAGAGCTTTTAGGCTCCTCCAAAGGACGGAGAGCAGCCATATCCTGTGTACTTCATGGTGTCTCCTCTACCGACCCCATCAGCAGACGCAAGGGAGAAGGGACATCGCTGAGCTGGCCGGCAGCTTTCCTAGGAATCAGCCCTATCCCAGTTTGTCTCTGCAGGAGGCTGTGTCGCTGTCCAGGCCACCTTTGCCCTGCTCTGAGCTCGCTCAGGTCCCACTTGGCACTTACAGGACCTGACGGGGTGGCCTGTCCAGTTACAGCTGCTGCCTCTCCCACTCTCCCTGGACCGGAGTCCAGAGACAGCTGGAGCAGGTGCCTGAAATGTCGCTTTTTTTTTTTTTTTCTGGTAAAAGCCAGGTCTGGGACGTGACCAATGTGCTAAGTAGGGGTCATTTAGGGAAACCGTCCTTATGGGCAAATAGGAAAGCATGAATCGAGCCTATTAATTGTCTATGTAAATTATGCTAAAGTGCTGGGAACTGGTTTGTGCTCATTAGAAAAGCAAACTAAGTAATTTTTTTTTTTCTTTTTGTCTACTTCTTCAAAATTTGCTTAGAAAGACTTTCATTCATTGAGTGGCTGATTCACATGTGTAAGTAGATGGGACCTTTCATGATGTCCCTGTCCCTGGGAGGGCAGAGTGTGTGCAAGTGACAGATAAAGAGCCGGGGCCACTCAAGGCAACATTATCAGAGAAGCTGTGGCTGGCGTGGTGATGCACACCTGCAACCCCAGTACTTGGGAGGCCAAGACAGGAGAATCACAGGTTTGAGGTCAGCACAGGTAATTTCGTACGACCCTCAGTGACTTAACAAGACCCTGTTTCAAAATAAAAAAAATAATAAAATAGGGTTCTGGGTGTAGCTTGTATGCAAAATGCTCCTGGCCTCAATCCCAAAACAAAAAGGAAAAGAGCCAGGCACAGTGGTTCACACCTATAATCCCAATACTTGGGAGGCTGAGACAGGAGGACTGCATGTTCGAAACCAGCCTCAGCAGTGAGACCCTGTTTTAAAATAAAAAAGATGGGAGTGTGGCTTGGAGGTAGAATGCCCCTGGGTTCAATTTCCAGTACTAAAATAAATAAATAAATAAATAAATAAATAAATAAATAAATAAATAACAGAAAACCTGTAGTCGTTTGGGCAATCTTTCCAGCAGGTAGACATCCTGGGCTGGCCTCCGGTCATTTGTCCGCCAACTTTCAGCCTGTGTGTTGCGTCTCCATGCCCTACCCCGCTGGCTGCTTCCTGCTTGTCTTTACAGCTCTCTCATGGATCCTCTTCTCAAATCTTTCCTCTTTCCAGGAAGTTTCTAAAAACCTCACCAAGGAAAACGAGCAAATCAAAGAAGACTTGGGAGAAATCCGAAGGGAGGTGCATAACCGAGGCAAGGAGAACTGCTCGGGCGACACCCTGGACGGCATGCCCGACGTGCGCTCCGCCCTGCAGAGGGACGCCGCGGCAGCCTACGCGCCCCCCGAGGTGCGCTGCCCGACGCCTCCCTCACAGCCCCTCTCTGCACATAGCCCGTCGGGTGCCCTTCCCAGTGCTGGTCTGCTTTCACATGTTCCATAAGTTCTCTAAATGTGATGGGGCAGGGTCACCCTATTTTACCTAGTGCGGAAGCCCAGAGGAGTCCAGCAGGTAAGTTTTGGAGCAGGAGTCCCACCTGGCTCCCCAGGGCATCCTACCACCCTGTGCCAGCCTGTGTGTATTTATTGATTTATTTATTGTGGTACTGGGGATTGAATCCAGAGGCATTCTATCTCCAAGCTATACCCCCAGCCCTATTTTAATTTTATTTGGAAACAGGGTCTCGCTACCTTGAGGAGAGTCTCACTACTTGCTGAGGCTGTCCTGGAACCTGTCATCCTCCTGGCTCAGCTCAAGTAGCGGGATGACAGGCGCTCGCCACAGCGCCGGCTTGCCCTCGTGTTCATGAGCAGGAGGCCACGTGTGCTCCTGGCTTGGGACCATCCACCCTCACTCCCGCTGTCCTGCCTGCACCCAGGCATCCTCCTTTCTGCTGGAAACATCCCAGTGTGGGAACGCTGACATATACGTCCCTGTTTCCCAGGGACCAAGTCATTCACTCCACACTTTCATCTCTTGCTATGTAGTCTCCAGCACTGCTCTAGAAAGCAGGCCAGGCACAGACAATAGCCCCATTTTGCAGCCTGGGACTCAGATTCCGCAGTGCTGCCATCTTCCTGGCTCACAGAGAGTCTTGAACGTCTGCCTCTTTCTACCCAGCTGTGTCCCTGACGTGATGCTACAGTAGGTGAAATGGGATGCTGTCTAACATCATCGGAGTGGTGCTGGAGGGCCCACTTGCTTAAAAACGCCTCTCCTCTTGGGCTGGTCACTACCAAGCTATGTTCATGTGCTGATGATTAAGTAGGCTCCTGTATAATAGGCTGGGCTGTTTACTAAGTTGATGGCCAAGCATTATTATAAAAGATAACCTACAGGAATGGAAGAGGAAACAGGTCAGTTCTGGTGGTAGGATGGAAAAGGCCAGTTGGTAAGGGTGCCGTTTGCAAGGCAGGTCTGGATGCAGGATTATGGAAGGGTCCCTGGGCAACCAGAGGATAGGAGCCTTGCTTACTCTAGCTGGTTATCATTGGTCAGTTGTGGGCAGGTGAGCTGTGGCATGTTGCTGTCTGGGGGTGGGCCTCAGGTGTATTGAGGGGTCCCCTCAGTCGCAGGCAGCTGCTCTGGGTCTGGTTTGAACAGAGTCCAGATCAGTTACAGCCCCTGAGCTGGTCCCACTGTATGCTGTGACATGAAACCGGTTGGGGAGTGTTAGTTGGCTTTCTGTGAATGTAACAAAATGCCTGAGGTAGTCATCTAAAAAAAGAGGAAAGGTTTGTTTCAGCTCATGGCCTCAGAGGTCATAGTTCATGGTTAGTTGGTCACATTGCTTTTGATGGGGGGGGGTGTAGACAAGCAGAGAGCAGAGCCAGTCACCTTATGGCAACCAGAAAGCAAAAGAAAAGAAGAAGGGGCTGGGGTCCAAGGGCCCTGCCCCAACTACCTAATCTCCTCTTGCTAGGTCCTATCTCTCTTTTTTCTTTTTTGGTACTGGGGATTGGACCCAGGGGCATTCTACCTTTGAGCTATAACCCCAGCTGTATTTTTGTTTTTTTTATCTATTGGCTACAATTATTTATTTATTTATTTATTTGCTGCACTGGGGGGTTGAACCCAGAGGCATTCTACCTCCAAACTACCCCTCCGCCCCTAATTTTTTTTTTTTTTTTTTTTTTTTT
>PVLC010036208.1:0-15911 GCA_004027655.1 Graphiurus murinus
AAGCTGGGCGTGGTGGCGCATGCTTGTAATCTCAGCATTTGGGAGGCTGAGACCTGAGGATCCGGGTTCGTGGCCAGCCTCAGCTACCTAGTGAGGCCCGCCGCAACTTAGTGAGACCCTGTTTCCAAATGAAGAATAAAAAATAGGGCTGGGATATAGCTCAGAGGTAGAATGCCCCTGAGTTCAATCCCCAGTACCGCAAAAAAAAAAAAAAAAAAATTTACCCACAAAGCCGGGGGCTTGGTGGCATATACTTGTAATACCAGTACTTGGGAGGTTGAAACAGGAGGATCGCAGGTTTGAAGCCAGCCTCAGCAACTTAATGAGGCTTCCAGCAACTTAGCGAGACCCTATTTCCAAATAAAAAAATAGATCTGAGGGTATAGCCCAGAGGTAGAGGGCCCATGGTTTCCATCCCTAGTACCACCCTCCCCGCCAAAAACAAAACCAAAAAACCCACACACAAAAAACCCCAAAACAACAACAAACCCCCCCCCAAAACAAAACCAGGCATGGTGGTGCACGCCTGTAATCCAAGTACTTGGGAGGCTGAGACAGGAGAATCACAGGTTCAAGCCAGCCTCAGGAATTTAGAAGACCCTGTACCAAAACAGAACAAAATAGAGCTGGGCATGGTGGCGCATGCTTATAATACCAGTATGTGGGAGGCTGAGACAGGAGGATCCCAGGTTTGCAGCCAGCCTCAGCAACTTAGGTCCTCTGCAACTTAGTGAAACCCTATTTCAAAATAGAAGAATAGCCAGGTGTGGTGGTATAGCTCGAAAGTAGAATGCCCCTGAGTTCAATCCCCAGTACTGCAAATAAGTAAATAAATAAATAAATAAATAAATAAATAAATAAATAAATAAAAGAATAAAATTGGGCTTGGGATTTAACTTGGAGGTAGAATGCCCCTGGGTTCCATCCCCAGTACCACAAAAAAAATACCTAAAAAAGAAAGTAGGGCTCAGAGGTAGAATGCCCCTGAGTTCAATCCCCACTAACACACACACACACACACACACACACACACACACACACACACACAATATTCATAAAAGCCAGGTGTAGTGGCACACACTATGGTCCCAGTAATTTGGGAGGCTGAGGCAGGAAGATTGCAGCCTCAGCAACTTAGTGAGATCCAAAATTAAAAAGGGGCTTGTAGCTCAGTGGTAGAACACCCCTGGGTTCAGTCCCCAATAACCCCTCCCAAAAATTATCCATAGAGATCAAAGATGTAGTTGGTATGGTAGAGAGTACGTGGAGTCTTTCACTCTGTAACTGGGATTTGGGGCTAGCTAAGTTTTCTAATTTCTTTATAAAATTGCTCTGAGCAGGGCGTGATGGTGCATGCTTGTAATCCCAGTACTTGGGAGGCTGAGACAGGAGGATCTCAGCTTTGGCTAATTAGTGAGGCTATCTGCAACGTAGTGAGACCATGTTTCAAAATAAAGAATAAAATAGGGCTGGGGGTGTAGCTTGGAGGTAGAATGCCCTTGGGTTCAATCCCCAGTACTCAAAAACAAAACAACAAAACCTCTCCAAAGCAAAACAAAATAATCACCATTTTCTGTTACAAGTGCAGTATCAAACCAGCTGTTCTAATTTATGCACTTTTTGTTTGTTTGTTTTTGGTATTGGGGATTGAACCTAAGGGTATTCTACCTCTGAGCTACACCACAGCCCCTTTTATTTTGAAATAGGGTCTTGCTAAGTTGCTGTGCTGGTCTCAAACCTTCGATGCTCCTGTATCAGCCTCCCAAGTACTGGAATTACAGGTATGTCCACTGCACCTGGCTCTGGATAGTTTTTAAGCATTTATCCTGCTTGATGTTCTCTCATCTATCATTAAGTTAGAGAAATTCTCAGTCCTTGTTATTTCTGTCAGATATTTCTTATGTTCCTTCTTTTCTTTCTGGTTTTCTCATTATATGTATTATGCCTTTCATAATTGCCCCATGGTTCTTGGATATCCTGTGCTGTTTGGGGAGCTTTCTGTTGACATTATCTTCAAACTCAGCGATCCTTTCTAGGCCATGTCCAGTCTACTGAGGAGGCCATCAACAGAATTATTTGTTATAGAGTTCTTGATTTCTAGCATTTCCTCTGTTTCTGCTTATGCCACGCATCTGTTCTTACATGTTGTCTTCTTTTTCCATTAGAACCCTTAGTATATTAATCTGTTATTTTAATTCTTTTTTTTTTTTTTTTTTTTTTTTTTTTTTTTTTTTTTTTTTTTTTTTTTTTTTTTTTTTTTTTTTTTTTTTTTTTTTTTTTTTTTTTTTTTTTTTTTTTTGCGGTACTGGGGATGGAACTCAGGGGCATTCTACCTCTGAGCTATACCCCCAGCCCTATTTTTTTTTTTATTCTTTATTTTGAAACCAAGTCTCGCTAAGTTGCGGAGTGCCTCACTACGTAGCTGAGGCTGGCCTCGAACCCGGATCCTCCAGTCTCAGCCTCCCGAATGCTGGGATTACAAGCGTGCGCCACCACGCCTGGCTTATTTTAAGATTCTTAATCCGGATCTGGACATGGTGGCACATGCTTGCAATCCCAGTATTTAGGAGGCTGAGACAGGAGGATAGCAGGTTTGAGGACAGCCTCAGCAAGTAGTGAGACTCTCATCAACCTAGCGAGACCGTTTCCAAATAAAAATAAAATAGGGTGGGGGTATAGCTCGGAGGTACAGTATCCGTGAATTCAATCTCTAGTACCACAAAAAATAAAATAAAAAAAGACTCTTAATCTGAAAATTCCTAAGTTTGTCATATCTGAATCTGATTCTGATGCTTGCTTTGTCTCCACAGACCTCTACTTTCTTTCCTTCCTTCCCTTCCTTTTTTTTTTTTTTTTTTGTCTTTCTTCATGCCTTGAAAAAAATTTTTTTTTTCCTTTTTGCAGTACAAGTGTGTGCCACCACACCCAGTCCTTGTAATTTTTTGTTGACAGCTAGACATGATGTGTTGGGGACAAGAAACAGGTAAACTTTGCTGAGCATGCCTGGAGTCCCAGTGCTTGGGAGACTGAGACAGGAGAATTGCAGGTTAGAGGCCAGCTTCAGCAACTTAGTGAGACCCAGTTTCAAAATAAAACATAAAAATGGTTGAGGGTGTAACTTGAAGGCAGAATGCCCCTGGGTTCAATCCCCTGTACCAAAAAGAAAAAAGCTTTTACATGTTAGATATTGAAACTAATTTCTACAAGTAGGGGAAAAAGCTATTGACTTGGTTTTATATTCAATATTAAATTTTTTTTTTTTTTTTTTTTGCGGTACTGGGGATTGAACTCAGGGGCATTCTACCTCCGAGCTATACCCCCAGCCCTATTTTATATTCTTTATTTTGAAACCGAGTCTCACTAAGTTGCGGAGTGCCTCACTAGGTAGCTGAGGCTGGCTGCGAACCCGGATCCTCCGGTCTCAGCCTCCCGAATGCTGGGATTACAAGCGTGCGCCACCACGCCCGGCTTCAATATTAAATTTTATTGATGTTGTCTTCAGAAAAATTTCAGAGAGCAGGCCTTACCCATCTTACACACATATATGAATGTACCACTGCTGCATATATATACACACAACACACATATACTATAAACATACCATACTTATAAAGTAATAGAAGGACAAGAAATAGATTTGAATATGTAACCCCTCCAACTAAATATGTACAAGAAACTACACTATACTTTTCCTGTTTTTTATTACATCATAGGTAAAACAAGAAATATTTAAGTCCCAATGAGACAGGCTGATGGCACAAAGTGAAAGCTAAATTTGGGGGTAGTTTAAGCAAAATGCACATTAAGTCATTTTGTGATTACCAAAGAGTTTTCATGTGAAAACTAATACCTGGCTGTTTATTCCACAATTTAAAATCAGTAGATACTCAGAATATAATATCTGTAATGATACTTAATAGTTACTCAGTTTTACACATTTCTGAATATAATTTTGCGATGAAAGAGAATTCATAGATGAATAAAATGTAGTTGGAAAGAATAGCCATAAAATTCAATTATATAAGTGTCTGGGCAAGGGCTTTAATATTAATATGATAAGTGGTTAAAGTTTAATGTTATGAATTATGACATTAAAGTATTTCAGTGAAACAAGTACATATATAGATTCTGTGAAAAATTAATTCACTTTTGCTTTTGGCAAACGGGCACTTAAATACTTAAGGAAGGTAAAAGTCTGAAAATAGCTAGGAAGGTAATTATACTTTTAGAAATATCTTTATTTAGAATTCTTCTAAGCTGGGTGTGGTGATGCACACTTGTAATCCCAGTACTTAGGAGGCTGAGACAGGAGGATCAGAGGTTCGAGGCTAGCCTCGGCAACTTAGTGAGGCTCTCAGCAACCTAATGAGTCTGTTTCCAAATAAAATCAGACTGGGGTTGTAGGTTATAGGTAGAATGCCTCTGGGTTCAATCTGCAGTACTTCCCCCTGAAAGAATAATTTTAGGTAGCCAAAAATAACAGCAAGTGTAAGTTTGCCTCTTAGTAAAATAAGTTTCCAAGTAAGTTGCTGTAGGCTTCACCCTGGCACCCTGCAGGGTCCGATAAAGTTGAAGCTTGCCAGCCTCACCCTCTGGGGAAAAGCCTGAGTAGGGTCCCCCACCCACTCTGGAAACCCCGCAGTCCTGATAACCCCCCCCCCCCGCCCCCGGAAAAGACCAGGCCCGGGAGACTGGTACAGGCCCTGATTAGCCATAGGGAGGCAGAAGAGGCTCAGTGAAAACCAGATGGTCTGGATAACCTAATTAGCAGCTTGGACTGCCCAGGAGGAGAAGCAGGACATTATAAGATAAGACATGCCTCGGTGTTTTTTTAAAATGTTTGAATCCTATAGGTTTGCTGTGTTTAAAAGTTTAAATAATCCAATTATGTGTGTGCATACTTCCCGCCCTTGAAAATGCCCGCGCTTGTGTGACTTATGTGACTATGCGTTTTTTGACTATAAAGGTTGCCTGAATTTCTTGCTCGGGGCTCAACTCTTCTGAGTTGGGTCCTAGCGCTGGTTTCTGAATAAAACCTCTGCGTTTGCATCAAGACGGTCTCCTGCGTGTGATTGGGCTCTCGCCCATCCTAGGACGGAGGAGAGGATACAGGAGACTGCTTGGGTCTCTCACCCCCACCCCCAAAATAAAAGAATTCTACAATGTATTGATTTCAGTGAATTTCTCTTTTAATAGCTCAAATACCTACATAGGAGAAGGAAATCTCAAGGGGAAACATTTAGAAGTTTGTTATTTAAGAAACAAAACCCATTCCTCTATATAGACAGAGTATATATTAGGATTACTATTTCAAAAACAATGACTATCACACAAATATAGAATAACAGCAATATTAAATGTTTTAAGAGTCTGGTTAACGTCAAAATACAAATATGTATATATTAGTTGATTTTCTGAGATTTAAATCTTAAATAAGACAAGAAAATAAGAATGTTGAATTGTAGAAAGTAAGTATGTATAGACTACCTCCTGGGAAAGTAGTATTGATAATATTTCATAGCTTTGATAAGCTTCAATATGCTTCAATAAACAGTCCATGTCACTTGCTTTAGTTTGTTTGGACCTACAGATTGATTCAAGACTTCTCGTGAATGGTCTGTAAAAAAAAAAATGACAGCATATTAATTCACAATAGTCAAATATATTATATGTATATATATATTTAAATTTTTTATCATACTTGGGATTTAACCTAGGAGCATTCAACCTCTGAGCTACACCCCCAGCCCTTTTTTGTTTTTGTTTTTTGAACAGTCTTGCTTTGTTACTGAGAGTCTTGCTATATTTGTGAGGCTGCCCTTGAATGTGTGATCTTCCTATCTCTGCCTCTGAAGTACTGGGATTACATGCGTGTGCCACCATGTCCAGCTAGTCAGATATTTAATATATTTTCATGTTTAAACTGAGGATAAACCAGGTGGATGGTGCACATTTGTAATCCCAGTACTTGGGAGGTTGAGACAGGAGGATCAAAAGTTCATGGCCAGCCTCAGCAATTTAGTGAGGCTAACTGTAACTTAATGAGACCCTATTTCAAAATTTAAAAAAAAAGGGTCTCACTAAGTTGCGGAGGGCCTCACTAAATAGCTGAGGCTGGCCACAATCCTGTTGTGATCTTCTTGTTTTAGCCTTCCAAGTACTGGGATTATAAGGGTGAGCTACAAAGCCTGGCTTAAATCCAGTATTTATGTGACAATTCAATGGGTCCAGAACAGCCAGTACAGTTTCTCATTTTTTGGTGATACTAGGCATGGTGCCACATGCTTGTAATTCCAGTACTTTTTTTGTGTGTGATCTTCCTGTTTCAGCTTCCCAAGTACTGGGATTATAGGCGTGCACCACCACACCCAATTCTACGCCTCTGAGTTTATTATTCTACAGGGAGAAATTGTGGGGCCTCTAAGTATTTCATGATCCCACGGCAGAACACTTTATAGAAACTTAGACTCTGGACTGAAAAAGCTAAAAGGTCATTTTTACCAATTACACTACTTATGCTTGATGTCACACTCCTGTTTTCTTTCCTTTCCTTATAACAGTTAAGTCACTTTATTCAAAGCCTCAGGAAATTGCTATTTTGTAGAAAGAATTATAGATTGTGGATCTAGTGATTTGAGTTTTAATTCCAGTTCTATCAACTATTTCTAAGATCTGGGGCAAAACACTGAAATCTGTTGTACCTTTGTTCCCTTATTAAGATGCAGGAGAAGCCGGGCGTGGTGGCGCACGCTTGTAATCCCAGCATTCAGGAGGCTGAGACTGGAGGATCCGGGTTTGAGGCCAGCCTCAGCTACCTAGTGAGGCACTCTGCAACTTAGTGAGACCCGGTTTCAAAATAAAGAATAAAAAAATAGGGCTGGGGGTATAGCTCGGAGGTAGAACGCCCCTGAGTTCAATCCCCAGTACTGAAAAAAAAAAAAAAAAAGATGCAGGAGTTGTATAGATGACTGCTAAGGAACTGTTGCCCATTTCTCTAAAAATCTATGAGTATGTAGATAGATGGAATCTTTTTGGAAGATTCATGGCAAGGGCTTTTGTAGTACCAAGAATAAAAAGAAACTAGGACTGGGCTCAGTGGTGCACACCTGTAATCCCAGCTGCTGGGGAGGCTGAGGCAGAAGGATCATAAATTTGAAGCCAGCCTGGGCAACTTAGGGAAAGCCAGTCAAAAAAAAAAAACAAAAAAAGGCTGTGATGTAGTTCAGTGGTAGAGAACTTGCCTAGCATGTGTGATTTCTGTGTTCAATCCCCAGTAATGTATAAATAAATAAATAAATAAAATAATAAATGTGTTGTCCTTTAAGTAAGCTTTAATTAAAAGGAAACTGAGGCAAGCTACTCAGGTCTTAAAAGACTTTTGGGGCGCCGGGCGTGGTGGCGCACGCTTGTAATCCCAGCATTCGGGAGGCTGAGACCTGAGGATCCTGGTTCACAGCCAGCCTCAGCTACCTAGTGAGGCACTCCACAACTTATTGAGACCCTGTTTCAAAATAAAGAATAAAAAATAGGAAGCCGGGTGTGGTGGCGCACGCTTATAATCCCAGCATTCCGGAGGCTGAGACTGGAGGATCCAGGTTCCCAGCCAGCCTCAGCTACCTAGTGAGGCACTCCACAACTTAGTGAGACTCAGTTTCAAAATAAAGAATAAAAAAATAGAGCTGGGGGTATAGCTCGGAGGTAGAATGCCCCGGAGTTGAATCCCCAGTACCGCAAAAAAAAAAAAAAAGAGAGAGAATACTGTAAGTTTCATTTGGGCAGCACTTTGATAGGTTGGAGTGCAGAGGTCCTTCACAGCAGGAGACCTCCCAAGGCAGCCCTTTGAGAGAGTTACTTCACTGAAGGGGAGGAACCTAAGGGAATTCCTGGAGCACTAGAGAGGGTTTTTGTGCCATGCTGCTGTTCAGCAGTGGGGAGTCTCTGGGTTAGAGCACTCCAACAGGCAGCAGTGGCTCGGAGTCTTTCATTTTATCTATGGTTAGAGATGGGTGTACTTTGCAGGGTCTGCAAAGCAGGCAGATTGTAGATAGCTAAACATATGATTATTTTTAGGCTATTTTTTAAAACAACTGGATCTATAAAATTTGAGTTTGGTGCTTGCAGGAATCTTTATTTATTTTGCAGTTCTGGGGATTGAATTCAGGGAACCTCTACTACTGAGCTACATCCCCAGCCCTTTTTCTTGTTTTTGGTGCTAGGAGTTGAACCTAGGGGCATTCTACCTCCAAGCTACACTCCCGGGCCTATTTTACTTCTTATTTGGAAACAGGTTCTCACTAAGTTGCTGAAGATGGCCGCAAACCAGTGATCCTCCTGTCTCAACCTCCCAAATACTGGGATTACAAGTGTGGACTACTAAATCAGCTTCTATTTCTTTTTTGACACAGGATCTTGCTAAATTACCTAGATTGGCCTTGAACTTGCAATCCTCTTGTCTTAGCCTCCTAAATAGCTGGGATTATATACTTACGTGCCACGTCACCCAGCCTCATTTTAGTTTTTTTGTAATAAATTTTTTTTTGTGTGGTACTGGGGATTGAACTCAGGGGCATTCTACCTCCGAGCTACACCCCCAGCCCTATTTTTTTTTTTTTTTTTTTTTGCGGTACTGGGGATTGAACTCAGAGGCATTCTACCTTCGAGCTACACCCCCAGCCCTATTTTTTACTCTTTATTTCGAAACCGGGTCTCACTAAGTTGCGGAGTGCTTCACTAGGTAGCTGAGGCTGGCCGCGAACCTGGATCCTCCAGTCTCAGCCTCCCGAATGCTGGAATTACAAGCGTGCGCCACCACGCCCAGCTTCCCAGCCCTATTTTTTATTCTTTATTTTGAAACTGAGCCTCACTAAGTTGCTGAGTGCCTCACTAGGTAGCTGAGGCTGGCCTCGAACCCGGATCCTCCAGTCTCAGCCTCCCGAATGCTGGAATTACAAGCGTACGCCACCACGTCCGGCTTTGTAGTAAATTTTTAGGTTTTAGGACCTCAGAGTAAATCAGAATATTTTGAAAGCATTTTTTGCTTTTCTGTAGAAAGGGAAATAAGGCAAAGAGATGGCTTTTCTTTGAGGTATCTCAATATTTATAATTGCAATTATCATTTTATTTATTACTAAAATACTTCTAAATATGTAATAATATTTTTTCTATAATGGTATTCTAACTTGCTGAACAAACATGGCTTTTTTTGTGTGTGTGTGTGTGTGGTACTGGGGTTTGAACCCAGGGCATTCTACCTCCAAGCTACACTCCCGGCTCTATTTTACTTTTAGTTTGAAACAGGTGTCTCGCTAGGGTACAAAGAGTCTCACTACTTGCTGAGGCTGTCCTTGAACCTACGATCCTCCTGTCTCAGCCTCCCAAGTACTGAGATTACAGGTGTGTGGCAACATACCCAGCTTAAGCATGGCTTTTAAGGTACAACATTAATAACAACTCTGTTTTTTGTCTCCTTTGGTCCCTCCAAAATTGTTCATTGAAGCCAGACATGGTGGCGAATGCTTGTAATCCCAGTACTCTGGAGGCTGAGACAGGAGGATCGCAGGTTCAAAGCCAGCCTTGGCAATTTAGCAAGGCTCTCATCAACCTAGTGAGACCCTGTTTCCAAATAAGATATAAAATGTGGCTGCGGGTATAGCTTGGAGGTAGAATGCCTCTGGGTTCAATCCCCAGTACCACAAAAAAAAATTGTTCATTAAGAGGTCTCCTCCTCCTCCTCCTCCTCCTCCTCCTCCTCCTCTTCCTCCTCTTCCTCCTCCCTCCTCCTTTTTCTTCTTATTCTTCTTCTTCTACCTCTGGGTTATACCCCCAGACCTATTTTATATTTTATTTGGAAACAGAGTCTCACTAAGTTGCTGAGAACCTCACCAAGGTGCTGAGGCTGGCTTTGAACCTGTAATCTTCCTGTCTCAGCCTCCCAAGTATTGGGGTTACAAGGGTGTGCCACCACGCCCAGCTTTTCTTGTTCGTTTTGTTTGTTTGATTTTTGTGGTACTGGGGATTGAATCCAGGGGCATTCTACCTCCAGGCTATACCCCTAGCCATATGTTTTACTCTTTATTTTGAAACAGGGTCTCACTAAGTTGTGAATGGTCTCACTAAGTAGCTGAGGCTGGTGGCAGACTTGCGATCCTTCTGTCTCAGCCTCCCAAGTACTGGGATTACAAGCGTGTGCCACTATACCTGGCTGTTTGTTTTTTTGTGGTACTAGGGATTGAACCTAGAGTTATTCTACCTCTGAGCTACACCCCCAGCCCATTTTATTTTTTATTTTGAAATAGGGTCTTGATGAGTTGCTGAGGGTCTCACTAAATTGCCGAGGCTGGCCTCAAACCTGCCATCCTCTGGTCTTGGCCTGTATGCCATCACCCCTGGTTTATTGGGCTCTTTCTATATGGGAGTTACCTCATAAAGAGATATCAGGTGATCATCATAAGTAAGCCTAGGCAGTAGATACCATCATTATGCCTATTTTACAGATGAGAATACTAGATAATGGAAAGCAAGGTTAAAGTTAATAAAACATAAAGCCAGGATTTAAATACAAGTAGTCTATCAGACTAACCTGTTATTAGGGGACATTCGTGGAAGAGTAGTATACGTATCTGAGGACAGTAAGCAAGGACTGCTTCTACAGCCTCATCAGTAAGATTCACACAGTGTCCCATATGAATTTCCTATTAAAAAAAAAAAAAAAGAAAGAAAATCAAATAAAAAGAAAGAAGTAGATCCACAATGACAGTATGAAAAAGTCTGGGAGTGTACACCGATACAAAAAGAACCAAATCTCTACTTGCAAAAACAAAAACAACTATACAGAAAGCACCAATGTAAGTATTAAGTAATTTGGAAGGTAAAGCAGCTTTATTTATTTTTTTTTGCAGTACTGGGGATTGAACTCAGTGGCATTCTACCTCCGAGCTATACCCCCAGCCCTATTTTTTTTTTTTTATTCTTTATTTTGAAACCGAGTCTCACTAAGTTGCGGAGTGCCTCACTAGGTAGCTGAGGCTGGCCGCGAACCCGGATCCTCCGGTCTCAGCTTCCGAGCTTTATTTATTTTATTTAGTTAATTTTTTTTTTTTTTTTGTGGTACTGGGGATTGAACTCATGGGCATTCTACCTCCAGCCCTATTTTTTATTCTTTATTTTGAAACCGGGTCTCGCTAAGTTGAGGAGTGCCTCACTAGGTAGCTGAGGCTGGACGAGAACCCGGATCCTCCAGTCTCAGCCTCCCAAATGCTGGGATTATAAGTGTGCGCCACCATGCCTGGCTTATTCTTTATTTTTTAAACAGAGTCTCACTAAGCTGCAGAGGGCCTCACTAAGTAGCTGAGACTGGATGAGAACCTGTGAACCTGCGATCCTCCAGTCTCAGACTCTCAAGTGCTGGGATTACAAACTTGCGCCACGACGCCTGGCTTATAAAGCAGCTTTAAATGTTAAATGTCCAACCATTTTATAAAGCAAGTTAGCAATATCTATTAAGACTGAGGATGAGACTACTCCAGAACACAGCAATTCCAAGCAGAGAAACTTCTACATGTGCACAAGGAAACAACATATAAATATGTCCATTACAAAATTATTTGTTATAGTAAAGAAGTGGAGAATGGATAAATAAATAGCTTATTAATATAAAGGAATAGCCAGGAGTGGTGGTGCACGCTGGGTTCAATCCCCAGTACTGCAGAAAAAAAAAAAAAGGAATAGAACAGTTAAAATGAAGAGCCAGTGTGGTAGTGCACACCTGTAATCCCATCTGTGAGGGAGGCTGAGGCAAGAGGATTGTAAGTCTGAGGCCAATGTGAGTAACTTAAGGAGACCCTGTCTAAAAAAAAAAAAAGCTCCTATACCCATGAAATACTTAATTAAAAAGGCACTGATCTGCTAGGTTTAAAACATAATTTATAGAGCTAGGATTACATAGTGGCATACACCTGTACCCAGTACTTGGGAGGCTAAGACAGGAGGATTGCAGGTTTGAGACTAGCCGCAGCAACTTAGCTAGACTCTTATCAATCTACTGAGACCTTATTTCAAAACAAAAATTAAAAAGGGGTGGGGTGTAGCTCAGACATAGAATGTCTTTGGGTTCAACCTCCAGTACCACAGAAAAAAATTTTTTTCCTGAGGATAATATATAGTTTAGTTACCATCACCTTTATAGAATTTTTTAAATTACCTCTAATTTCTTGGCACATGGTCCACTAACAAGTGCAACCACACCATTGTCAGATACCTAAGCAAAGAGAGAGAGAAATACAGCCCATAAATGGAAATAATGGAAGAAGTTTCTAAAATTTATTAATCATTTTAGATAGTTTACTTGCCTCCCATTTAGCAAACATGCCTTTTAGTCATACATACCTTTCACCTTTGTTACGTAAAATAATTAAGGGGAATATGATAAGTTATAATTATTTAACCACCCAAATCATGAACTGGTTAACAATCTCAACAATAACAAAAATAATGAAGCCAGGTGTAGTGGCGCACACTTGTAATCCCAATACTTGGGAGGCTGAGACGGGAGGATCCCGGTTCACGGCCAGCCTCAGCTACTTAGTGAGGCCCTCTATAACTTAGTGAGACCCTGTTTCAAAATAAAGAATAAAAAATGGGGCTGGGAGTGTAGCTCGGAGGTAGAATGTCTCTGGGTTCAATCCCCAATACCACACACACACAAAAAAAGATGTTCTTCTGATTAGTCATGGAAATACACTGGGCCACCACATAATCTATACATTTCAGGTCTATATTTCATTTACCTGAGTAGCTGAAAAATCAACACACTGCAAAAATCGGCAGTTTTTTCCTAATGCATGTAAGGACACATCAGTAATACTTAAGCATCCACCTAAATCAATCATCTTCAGCAGCCGGCAATTGAGTGCAAGAGCAAGGACTCCTTCATCAGTGAGATTGCAGCATCTTTTCAAAAAAGCTTTATGCAGGTAAGAACAAGAGGAAGCCACAGCTTTTATTCCTGGGGGGAAACATAATTATAGATCAATAAGGTGTGTGTGTGTGTGTGTGTGTCTGTGTGTTATATTTAACAGTCCTAAAGATGCTTGTGATAAAATTTCTTTAAGCATGAATCAGATAGACAACTTCTTTCTCCCACAAGGATATATGAACACAGGTAGGTTTTGTGGGGGCCTAAAAGATAACACACTGGAGGCTTATAAGAACCATTTTGGTCCTTTAGAAAACAAGCCATCACAGCTGGGCATAGTGGTGCACACTTGTAATCCTAGTACTTGGGAGGCTGAGACAGGAGGATCGCAAGTTCACGGCGAGCCTCAGCTACTTAGTGAGGCCCTCTGCAACTTAGTAAGACCCTGTTTCAAAAATAAAGAATAAAAATAGGGCTTGGGGCCGGGCGTGGTGGTGCACGCTTGTAATCCCAGCATTCGGGAGGCTGAGACCGGAGGATCAGGGTTCGCGGCCAGCCTCAGCTACCGAGTGAGGCACTCCGCAACTTAGTGAGACTCGGTTTCAAAATAAAAAGAATAAAAAATAGGGCTGGGGGTATAGCTTGGAGGAGAATGCCCGTGAGTTCAATCCCCAGTACCGGAAAAAAAAAAAAAAAAATAGGGCTTGATGTGTAGCTCGGAGGTAGAATGCCCCTGGGTTCAATCCCTAGTACGCCCGCCCCTCAAAAAAAAAAGAAAAAAGAAAAGAAAACAAGCCATTTCTATAGGAGTGTAGTGGCATACACCTGTGATTCCAGCTACTTAGGAGCTGAAGCAGGAGGATCACAAATTTGAGACTGGCCTGGGCAATTTATTGAGATCTTGTCTCAAAATAAAAAGGGTGGGGATATAGTTCAGTAGTAGAGCACCACTGGGTTCAATCCCTGTATCACAAAACAAAACAAAACAGAAAGCAAGCCACTGCTCCTAACTTTTTTTTTTTGCGGTACTGGGGATTGAACTCAGGAGCATTCTACCTCCGAGTTACACCCCCAGCCCTATTTTTTATTCTTTATTTTTGAAACCGAGTCTCACTAAGTTGCGGAGTGCCTCACTAGGTAGCTGAGGCTGGCCGCGAACCCGGATCCTCTGGTCTCAGTCTCCCGAATGCTGGGATTACAAGCGTGCGCCACCACGCCCGGCTTGCTCCTAACTTTTGTATCTGAGTTAACATTCTTATGACTATTAGGCAAACTTTTGTGGATGTATGTTAGACTTGATTTACCATCTATAGATTTTTTTTTTTTTTTTTTGTACAGCAGGTTGAACCCAGAGGCCTTCTATCTCCAAGCTACACCCCCAGTTCTATTTTATTTTATTTTATCTTTATTTACTTATTTATTTTTGCGGTACTGGAGATTGGACCCAGGGGCATTCTACTTCCGAGCTATACCCCCAGCCCTACTTTTTATTCTTTATTTTGAAACAGGGTCTCGCTAAGTTGTGGAGTGCCTCACTAGGTAGCTGAGGCTGGCCGCGAACCCGGATCCTCCGGTCTCAGCCTCCCGAATGCTGGGATTACAAGCGTGCGCCACCATGCCCGGCTATTTTTTTATTTTGAAACAAGGTCTCACTAATTTGGCAAGCCTGGCCTCAAAACTGCAATCCTCCAGTCTCAGCCTCCCAAGTACTGGGATTATATAAATTGGCAAGGCTGACCTCAAAATTGCAATCCTCCTGTCTCAGTCTCCCAAGTACTAGGATTACAGGCATGTGCCACTATGCCTGGATGGCCATCCCTAGTATGACAAAGAAAAGACCCCTTGACTTGACCAATCTGTTCACTAAAAATGCAGGAAGATACCATCTCACTCCAGTGGTCAAAATATACCTACTTTTCCTTAACCCACCTAAGAAATGCTTCTACCAATATTCAGCAATCACCACATGTACTGATTCACAATTACCTTTCCTCTTGGTATAAAAATTGTTAACACTTCCTTTTCCTTTGGAATACTCCTTTGGAGCAATTTGAATCTGTGTTTCTGCCCTTGGTCACTCATATTTGGCTCAGAATAAATTATTTCCTTATTTCTTTCAAAGTAGGGTTGTTATTTCACACCAACAATATATGTGTGTGTGTATATGTGTGTGTGTGTGTATGTATGTATGTGTGTGTGTGTGTGAGAGAGAGAGAGAGAGAGAGAGAAAGAAATGTGACTGGTTTTTATTTCAGCAATCAGCAATTGTATATTAGCCATTTTTAAAGTTCTCCATCTATTACTGGAATTAAAGGTGTGGATGAAGTAGAGAGATGGGTGTTGGGTCAAGGAAGGTAACTTTATTAAAAAACCAGAAGAAGCCAGGCGTGGTGGCGCACGCTTGTAATCCCAGCATTTGGGAGGCTGAGACAGGAGGATCCGGGTTCTCGGCCAGCCTCAGCTATCTAGTGAGGCACTTCGCAACTTAGTGAGACCTTGTTTCAAAATAAAGAATAAAAAAAAAAAAATGGGGCTGGGGTTATAGCTCGGAGGTAGAATGCCCCTGAGTTCAATCTCCAGTACCGAAAAAAAAAAAAAAAAAAAGCAGAAAGCCAGGCGTGGTGGTGCACGCTTGTAACCCCAGTACTTGGGAGGCTGATAAAGGAGGATTACAGATTCACAGCCAGCCTCATCTACTGAGTGAAGCTCTCCACAATTTAGGAGGACCCTGTTTCAAAATAAAGAACAAAAAATAAGCCGGGCGTGGTGGCGTACGCTTATAATCCCAGCATTTGGAAGGCTGAGACCGGAGGATCTGGGTTCACGGCCAGCCTCAGCTACCTCGTGAGGCACTCCACAACCGAGTGAGACCCTGTTTCAAAATAAAGAATAAAAAATAGGGCTGGTGGTATAGCTCGGAGGTAGAATGCCCCTGAGTTCCATCCCCTGTACCGCAAAAAAAAAAAAAAAAAAAAAAAAAAAAAAAAAAAAAAAAAAA
>PVLC010036210.1:0-15905 GCA_004027655.1 Graphiurus murinus
TCCCTTCCCTTCCCTTCCCTTCCCTTCCCTTCCCTTCCCTTCCCTTTCCTCTCTCTCTCCCTTTCTTTCCATTCTTTTTAACTCTATAATTATATTATGTTTAATAATCCCACTCTCTTTTTATACTTGCAAGTCTAACTAATGGTATTTTAAAAATAAATTCCTTTCAGCCGGGCATGGTGGCGCATGCTTGTAATCCCAGCATTCGGGAGGCTGAGACCGGAGGATCCGGGTTCGCGGCCAGCCTCAGCTACCTAGTGAGCCACTCCGCAACTTAGTGAGACTCGGTTTCAAAATAAAGAATAAAAAATAGGGCTGGGGGTATAGCTCGGAGGTAGAATGCCCCTCTCAATCCCCAGTACCGCAAAAAAAAAAAAAAAAAAAAAAATTCCTTTGTTTCTCTGTGTCATTTCTTTCTAAAGTTTATGCATTTTTTAATTTTTCTTAATACATAGGTTGATTTAGTCTAGGCTGCTATAACCAATTACCATAAACAGGATTGTTTATTAACAACAGAAATTTGAGAGGCTGGAAGTCTGCTATTAGGCTACCAGCATGGCTGGGCTCTGGTAAGGGCCCTCTAAAGTGTTGTAGAATGCCCATTTCTTATTAAGTCCTCATCTGGTGGAAGGCAGAAAGCAGCAAGATCTCTAGTGACTCTCTTAAGGGCACTAATCTCATCCAGAGGGCACTGATTTTATTCACAAGGGCTACCCCCTCATGGCTTCCTCTAATCCTACTTATCTCATTGGGAGGTAGGGTTTATCATGAAATGTGGAGGGACACAAAACATTCATTCTATAATGTATGCCATTGATTGTGAGTTTCAATGATTCCTTCTTGATGACTTTAGTCTTTATTAACTCCATTTAATATCCTAAACTTAGTATTACTGTCTATTCAGCCACCTATTCACATGACCAAATTCAGTTTCTTATTATCAATCAGAAATATCTAAAACCATAACTTTCTATTTAAGACTCTACAATCTTGTATTACTTTAAGCTACAATATTGTATGACACCAGGAAATGCTGTTCACATTTTATTCGATGTGAGCACAATCCTGAGCAATGCAAGGAGGCGCTAACACTTTTGCTCCAACTAGACTTGTACTTAAGTGTCTTTGAAGACTTCACTATCTTGAGTGTTCCCTATTAGTCCCTCCAACTTCATTTAATTCCCTTTTGAATCCAGATTTCTTTGAGTGTCACTTCTCTTACTCTCTTATGACTGCCTTGAAAGTCCCACTTTGGTCTTGTACTACATCCATTTTGCTTTAAATAACCTTTTTTTTTTTTTTTTTAGCTTGTTTTGTTTTTATACCTGACTTATATGCACTTCTGATAGTCTCTTTAATTAGTACTTGCTAATTTATGCTCTTCATCCTTAATTGGGTTTTTTCCTTTTCCTCTCTCCCACACCACTCTCACATACTTTTGCTTGACCTTATACACACATTATCTCTCATGACACAAGAAAGCTAGTCTATATTATTGAATGCATCAGACATTAATTTCCTCCAGCCACTCTAAAATTGGCAAAACCATTACGGATGGCAACACATTGTTGTTCAAGCCTTTCCTGACTCTCCCTATGTTGCCCAGATTCAAAATTGTGGGGTTTCCTTGCCCATGTCCCAGACTTTCTTCTCTTTTTCTGTGACCCTGCCCAGTTTCCTATTCTAAAAACTATCCATAAACTGATGATTGGTACATTTTTTATTACCAATCCAGGTCTCTCGCTGGAATTTCCAGACTTCCATATGCAAATGAGCACTTGACATCTCTACCCAGATTTCCAGTAAGCATCTCAAACTCAGCATGGCCAAAGTAGAACTCTTCATTTTCCCCACGCACCTGCTCTCGACTGTCTCCTTCATCTCTGTGAATAGCATGATCACTCAGTCACCTTCTCAACTCAGAATCTGTGAGTTCATATTGATTCTTACCTTTTCTCTTCCCCACACAGTCGCCAAATTCATTGTACTACCTGAAAGATACAGTTAAGCCAGTCAGTTTTCATTTCAGATACATTCTTTTAGCTAAACCATCATCCTCTATCACTTGGGTTACTGCAATAAAATCTCCCATTTGCTTCTCTACTGCCATTTCCTTACCCTTATTATCTATTTTCCCTCTGAATAGCAACTGGGATGATCTTTTCCTCCTGGGGACTGCTTCACATCCTCTTCTGGTTTTAACCCTTTCCACCATGTTAGTCAGAATCCTCCATGATGTGTTGTAGCTGCTCTTGAAAGCCTTTGTGCTGTTGTCCCTCCATTGGCTGGCCCATGGGGCTCTAGCTCCACAGGTCTTCTGGATTCCCAACACACCACGCTGACATTAATGCTCATATCCACTGTGGTGCACCCCTACCCACCCATGCACGGCTGTGCCTCACAGTCATCCAAGTCTTAGCTAAAGGTTATCTATTTCGAGAGGCCAGCTCTGACCTCACCATCTACACAATTGCTTCCGATCACGTCACCCATTGTAGTTCTCTGCAAAGCACTTATCACCATTTGATTTTTTTTCTTATTACTTTTATTCATTTACATTTTAAAAATTTTCCTTTGTCTCTCTTGATTTTTGCTATGTCTACACCTTCTTAAGATAGTGTCTAACAGTTAGTATGAATTCAATTAAATATGTTAAATAGATAGTCGAAAAATACCTTGTTAACTGTAAGAGCAAGTAAAATATATTAATGAACCGAACTCTACTATGTTTGTAGTTGAGAGAAGAAAGTAATTCTTTTTTTCTAATGAAGAGGGAAAATACTTAAATAATCTTTCATTAATACCAAAAGAAGAGAAGCTTAAAGTAGAATTTTAATCTTTTTGTTTGCTTATTCTGGAGAAGAATTAAGTATAAGGGGAAGATTAGCTCACTTGATGAAATCTTTACCACTAATTTCCAAAGGATCGTAAATGAAGATTATGATCCTCTAACTCAGTTTTTTTTCCTTCATCGAACATCAGAAGTAAACATTCTTATATACCTTGAAAATATGGGACCACTCATACTAAACATTATAATAGTCTATTACTTCAATGAAAAAAACTCATTTATGTCCATGGGATAGAAGATCATTCAAGTCAGTTGTTTAGAACCATGTAGCTCTAGATCAGGTGACTGACTACAGTTTTTAAAATTTCTTTATAGAACAATGAATCACCCAGGTGATGAAATATATCTTCTTTTTCTTTTCTTTTTTTTTTTTTTTTACGGAACTGGGGGATTGAACTCAGGGACATTTTACCTCCGAGCTATACCCCCAGCCCTATTTTTTTAATTCTTTATTTTGAAACCGAGTCTCACTAAGTTGCGGAGTGCCTCACTAGGTAGCTGAGGCTGGCCGCGAACCCGGATCCTCCGGTCTCAGCCTCCCGAATGCTGGGATTACAAGCGTGCGCCACCACGCCCGGCTTATTTTTCTTTTAATATTGTTATGATGCATATAATAAAATATAGTTGTTATTGTTACACTATCACATTAATTTGATTGATCTTGATAATAACAGTGATTTGGGCTTAATGAAAACCTAAAGAGATGAGAAGTCCTTGTTCACAAAGACTCCTACTTCATACATGTGCATTTATCTTTCCTTTCTGCAAACTGCACGAGGACAGGGATTTATTTGTCTTATGTCTTGAGATTCTATGAATGTCTAGCATCATATCACAATAAATCTTTCTAGGCAAAATAAAGTACATGTACATGATATGTATTGGACAAATCAGAGAAATAAGCATTTTATATGTGTCAATTAAAAATAATATATAGCAGCTTTCCCTAATGTCCCCATTAGGAACTGCCAATGTTCCTGTTAGAAATATTAATGATCATTTCTTTTTAAGATATTTAAATCCATTTGATTTGAAAAATAAAAAGGCTTTTTCTGATATATAATAATAATAATAATAATAATAATAATAATAATAATAATGGAGTACAGTTAATATGCAGTATGCATGAAAGGTGGATTTATTTGCTTACTCTGATAGCAGGCAAGAATAATACCCCCCCACACACATCTTAATCCCTGAAACCTGTAAAATATATTCCATGCTATATTATATAGCAAAGGGAAATTAAGGCTGAAGATTAAATTAAGGCTGCCAATCATCTGACTTAAATAAATCGATTATCCTGGACCATCCAGGTAGGACCAAATATAACCACAAGGCTCCCTGAATGGGGAAGGAGAAGCAGAGAGATGGAGTCCTAAGAGCCACTTGGTCTCACCATCACCGCCTTTGAACATGGCCATGCGCCAAGGAACTTGAGCAGCCTATAGAAGCTGGAAGAGAAAAAATACTGCTTCTCTCCAAAAGCTTCCAGAAAGGAGTGCAGTCATGCCAAGGCCTGGAGTATAACCCATGAAATCCATTTTGGACCTCCAGCTTCCAAGATAATACACTTAGATGGTTTTAGCCACTAAAGTTGTGAGAATTTGGTACAGTAGCGGTAGGAAACTAATATAGTTTCCTTTCTGCTTTTCTTCTCAGAAACCAAAAGTAAACAGCAGTTCAAGGAAGGGTAGTAAATTTGTTTCTGAGTGTACCTATGAGGGCCTTTCACTGAAAGGTGGCTTTTCAAATTCTTTTTTTCCCCCCCAAGTTCTTTTTCTTCACTCTGCAGATCATTTATTGTGAGAAGGCCTCACGGACTTTAAGTTATCTTCTTGTAATATGCACTTCAACTTCTTACTACTTAGGGAAGGAAATGTATAAAATGAGAATACAGCAACCATCTTGATCTCCCCAATCTAGAATATATAACCATTTTTAAGTGTTGGGCAACAGTTCCTCTCTTTCACAAATTAAAAAGGATGCAAATGAAGTTCTTATTTGAGCTCACAGAGGAGATGCTTAAAATACTTGGGAGAACAAACTATTTTAAAGAACTTTCAAATACTTTAAAAACACGTATTTACAAAGAAACAGCTGATGTCGTCGTTGCGATGATTCTTAGCTGTCCATTACAGCAAACGACTACTCAATATTTACTAAACATTTTCAAGCTCTGATTGGCCAGAGCTCCAGCAAAGTTGGATTTATGTATTTAGTGCCAAGCTAATGAAAGAAATAGTTTTACAGGATGAAAATGTCTATAGTTTGAAGTTATCAACTGCTTACTCATTCAGTAATTCCCAAGTTTCTCAGATGCCAGACGCCGATGTTAAGAACTAGAATATACATCTCCATCTTGTCCCTCTTCGGCAAATCTCTGTATTTGATGATCTGGTCATCTTGGGACACCACGCTGCTCTTCCCCAAAAGGGCCGCCCCTTCCCTGACCTACAGCACAAGCACAGTGTATGCAGATGGGAAACACGTTGACTTCCTTCGGTGAGCCAGCATGTCCACTGAGTGTCTGAGTCATGCAGGGCTGGGCTTCAGCTTAAGTTCCTTCTGTAGGAAGTTCTCCCTGAGTGGTCCAAGGCCCCCGCTCCATGTTTCTCCTGTTATCTCTGTGCTCCCTGCAGGCCCCTTTAACGCGCACTTCCTCCTAGCTTGGTGCTTCCCACAGTACATGGAGGTTGTCTTTTCATTTGCCCCTCAATTTCTATCGGCAACTATGAGGCAAGGATTGTGCATTGCACATTATCGTATCTCCGATGCTTAGCATGGTAATGGCATATGAGAGGTTTTCGATAAAAAGCTATAACTCAATCACTCAGTACATAAAAGCCACATAAAGGAATGAATGACACAGAGAAGTCAAAGGAGAGGTTAGCCTTTTTTTTGTTTTGTTTTGTTTTTCCTCTGGACCTACAGCCTCCAAGCTGAAGAACAGTTCAGAAATTGTGCTGTTGCTGGGATTGCCTCAGGCCAGTCTTGAGAAGTCTGAATTCCAAGGCTGCACACTGGGCTTTGTTTTATTGTTTTAATTTTGCTTTTTGTTTTATCTTAAAACATGTTCGAGGAAAATTTTGGAAACTTTTAATTTTAAAAGTGACTTCCCAGCCGGGCGTGGTGGCGCACGCTTGTAATCCCAGCATTCGGGAGGCTGAGACCGGAGGATCCGGGTTCGCGGCCAGCCTCAGCTACCTAGTGAGGCACTCCACAACTTAGTGAGACTCGGTTTCAAAATAAAGAATAAAAAATAGGGCTGGGGGTGTAGCTCGGAGGTAGAATGCCCTTGAGTTCAATCCCCAGTACCGCAAAAAAAAAAAAAAAAAAAAAAAAAAGTGACTTCCCTTACTCTGCATGAAATAATGGGCTAATCCTAACTTAGGACACACTAAAT
The DNA here is from genome assembly GCA_004027655.1 of Graphiurus murinus. NCBI lineage: Eukaryota > Metazoa > Chordata > Mammalia > Rodentia > Gliridae > Graphiurus > Graphiurus murinus. Next base: position 6,258 of record PVLC010036210.1, read on the forward strand.
CTGATTGATACATTTTTACTGATCACCATCCATCCCATAGAAATCCACACACATACACAGGCAAACACACTTGTAATATATAGATATGTTAAATTGTTTAAAAGCTCCTTTCTTCCACTCTTCATGCATATTCAACTTTGGGTATATTCAGAATTCCCTTATTATTATAACAATTCTGATTTAGTAAGTTTTAAGTGCATTTAGCAAATGATTTTAGATTTATGCCTTCCTGATATTCAATTACTTGGTCAATAAACATGCAATTTCAGCAGGTTCCCAGCTCACCTAGCCCTACCACTAATTTTACAGATGAGAAAAACTGATTCACTTTTCTGCAGCTAACTGCAAAGACCAATCTTTTAACCCCATGATTACTCACCTCATACTAGAATAGCATAATGGTGCTCAGGTGAATCTAAACCTCTGGTCAGAAAGCATGATTTGAACTCTGAAGCTGTCTGCCAGAGCTGGGGCATGATTTGGGGAAGCTGGCATGTTCAAGTGCTCTGCTACCGAGAGAAAGCTGTGGGAAAGCAGCTGCTGCCATCTACACGCACAGACACACACGCACGCACACGCACACACACGCACGCACACGCACGTGCGCACGCACACACACACGCACGCGCGCACACACGCACGCACACGCACACACACGCACACACGCACACGCACGCACACACACACGCATACACACACGCACGCACACACACACACACGCACACACACACGCGTCCTTAAGATAAATGCAATGTAGATCCTACCTCTAGCACATGTGGGTTTTTTTCTGCTTCTTGTTCTCTAAGATCAGCCTAGGAACTTGACCAGGCTGGGCTGGTGGTTTTCGAGAACTTAAGAGGATGACGCACCTGCCGCACTGTCCCATGCAGAAGTCGGCAGCTGCTGCCTAACACAGGGTTATGAGCTACTGAGCACTTGCAAGGTGTCAAGGCCAGCTGAGATGTGCCAACTCTACACCGGGTTTGCAGGGTTGGTAAGAAAATGAACACAAACTGTATTATTACTTTAAATATCAATTCCATGTTGAATTTATTGCAGCGATATTTGATTAAATTGTTGAACTAGTTTTCATCTTTTCCTTGTACTTTTTAGAAAACTTAAAATTATATAGATGATGTTTATGTCTATTTTTATTGGGCAGCATTAATGGAAGAGGGAGTTGGTGTAGGTAACAAAAGCTCCAGCGCCAGTACTTGGTTCCAGGACTCTCAGTCACCAAGCTGTGATGATCACAAAGAACCATGTAACAATGTAGCATTCCTGGCTTAGTCAGAAGGAATGAGCACTGTGCCCCAACAGGGCACTTTTTTTTTAATCCAGTGGGGCTTTAGACACATTCATACACATCTCTGAATGGAAATTTGGGAGAATTATAAATGTATAATTAAAAAAGAAAAGAAGCCAGCAAAGATTACCCTTCACCTCTACCTCCCAGTTTGTAGCATATTACCTTGTGATGGAAATGAAAGAGTTGTACTCACTTGAATGTTACAGATTTCCAATCACGTCCTGTTCCTGAGGTAGATGGGGCATCACGCCTGGCTTGAGCCTGAAGATTCTGAGTTAGGTAGAAGTGTTGTTCTGTAGGTTATGAAAATGGACTTTTACGCAAAGTAGACAGTTTATGGTTGTTTTCATCCAAAAGACTTTCCAAATGTGTTTCTGAGGTTTAAGTTAGAGTTCAGGTTTGGAATACTCTATAGTGCCCCCCCCTTCTCCAGGAGACCTCTGTCAATCATACCTCATGTAAGATTCTGGATGTTGATCACATTTAAAAAATGATGAGTATCTTTGAAACATTTGCTTAAATACAGACCAGGATTCCTTGAGGCTACCTCCTGATCAGTGGTAGTCAGATTAAATAGTGTGTTGAGATTTTATACTTTACACCCCTCCAAGAATTGTAAATATGGAATAATATTACATTTAAAGAAATGAGAATATTATGGACATGAAAATTGTCTTAATGGCAGTGAACAAAGAAAATGAAGCAATGTCTTCAAAGTTAGAGGGAAAAGGATAACTAGCTGTGTTTTATATTATACAGAAGATACTTTCAATCATGCACTATCTTAATTTACTATTCACTCTCCTAACATGAACAGATTACTCAAGGGGTCCTCCAGAAAATCAAAAAAAAGGAATCAAAGAAAAAGAAATGTGTTATTTTGAAATACAATTTGTAATAGAAGCCAAGCATGGTCATCAAAAGAGAAGGAAGCAAGCAATAAAGTGATTTCTTAGGTTCTAATATTTGGAAAGTTCCCGGTCAAAAAGAAAAAGATGAGTCGGGCATGGTGGTACACACTTATAATTCCAGTACTTGGGAGACTGAGATGGGAGGATTGCAGGTTCAAAGCCAGCCTTGGCAATGTAGCGAGACTCTCAGAAACCTAGCGAGACCCTTTTTCCAAATAAAGGAATAAAATTGAGCTGGGGGCATAGCTTAGAGGTAGAATGCTTCTAGATTCAATTCTCAGTACCAAAAAAATCAAAATAAATAATAGATAAATAAATAAATAAAAAGGAAAAGATGGAAATGTTGGATTATATTTTTATGAGACACATTCATATTTTAAAAAAAATTTTAGGCTCAACCTGTAGTGGTCCTAAATAAAGTAACAAAACAGAATATGAATGACAAAATTTCATAAATTTAAAATAAAATTAGAGCCTACATTTTATTGAGAGGTAGAGAAAATATTTAAATTATTCATCACTGATAGGAGTAAGAAGGTAGTGCTTTAATTAATGAATAAAAATTATCATTTAAATATAGTACCTACATTCAGAAAGGCAATGATTAGAAGAACTAAGGAAAAGTTTACATCTAAAAACCTAAGAGAGAAAAGGAGAGAAGATTGTACAAGTTTCCTAAGTATTTGTTTTTTATACATAATAACCATAATGAATCATTGAGTAGAATATATGAGAAAGTATTTTAAATTAGTTTATAAGGATACAAAAAATCAAACAGTAAGCTTCTGTTAGTGTTAGCCAGTCTTGAATTTCTAATAAGCACGATAATTGTTAGGTAAGTAACTTAGAGAGTGGGGGAAAAATCTGTTTTCATTAGACTGACTCTGATTAGTTTACCTTATCATTTAGATTGATAGCAAATACTTCACATTATTTCTAACATGGCAAGAGTAATTGGCTGGTGGTTTCAAAGGACATGGAACAGCCCAGAGAAAACTGCCGTATAGCAGTAACAGGTGGTGATATTTTGTGAAGCTTGATATTGAATCTATAGTTTCAAGTATTAGTTTTTATGTATCATTAGTATTGCCCAAGATTTCTATTATTGATACTTAAGTTTTATTTCCCCACATTAAAAATGAATCAAAATCAGTTTTAAACTTTGGTATTTTTGACTGGTTTGCTCTTGATATTGGCTACATTTAGACTTCATATTTATTTAAGACGAAGACATAAGTGTTGAAATATGCAACATGGCATTCTTTACTTTATGACTGAAAGACAAATTTTTGGACATTGAAAATATCGCAAGTCAATCTGTTCTTGGAAATATACCAGGCAAATTTTGCAGAGGTTTAAATTAAATTTTAGCACACCTTTGGGTTCTTCAGCAGAATTTATTGAAGATTAATAATAGTTATATGAATCACATGGCATTAATACGTTTTTATCCAGTAAGGTGTCATTTAACTTCTTAAATCCAAAACATACCGTGTTCAAGCTGTCCCAAACTTGTGAACAGGTTGTTTCAAGTAGTTTGTTTGGAATTTGGAATTCACAGCACGTTTTCCTACAGAAATAAAGTTCTGAATTGTGTTTGAGTAACCGGGCCAGCCAACAAAAGACTATTTAATCCACAAATTGGTATCTACAACTACGGGTGGGGGGGAGGCTGTGGTTTAACAGAGACAAGAAAAGCATTTGTCTCTCCTTCCCTTTTGAGCTACAGGGGTGACCTTCTTCAACACTATCCCCTCCCTGGTCCCATGCATCTTTACCTTCATCACACAGGCTGAGAATCCATTTCCCCGAAACACTGGGGATCAGAAGTGTTGCAGATTTATTTTTTTTGGGGGGGGGGAGTTCGGGGATTCTCACATATACATGAGGTATGTCGGCGATGGGCCTCACCTTGAAGCCTGAGATTCATTTATATTTCACGTATACACACCTCCTACCCGTAGCCGGAAGGCAGGTTTATACAACGTGTTCAGCGTGCCTGTGTTTCAGCCATGGCTTGCCTGCCAAGAGAAGTCAGCTATGAAATTGTCTAATATGGCATCATGTTAGAGCCCCGACACTTTTGGACTTCGGAAAGTTCCAGAGTTTGGATTTCCAAGTTAGGGATACTTGAGCTGTACCACTTTTCTGTTTCTTCAAACTTCAGTCCTGTCAATTCTCCTTCTTTGAAGGTTGGGAGCTGGGAGGGTGTTAAGTACCACAGCATCGTTTTATACAGGGTTCCAGATTCTGCAACTATTTCCGCCTTACTACTTCCTCTGTGAATTTCCTCCAGCTGTTGTTTTACTGGTCCGTGGAATGAGGGAGGAAAACCATCTTGACGGCAGGGGTTCACATCAGATTCTCAGCTGTGGCAGTTTTTTAATACGAATTATCGTTCCTTGTATTGTCTGCGTTCCCATCCCCACATGATTTTTATCCACATATGATATTTTAGAGTAGATGATAAAGTTAAATACCAAGTTTAACTAAAATAGGTTATTTTAATGTAGTTGGGGAAAGGGCTGATCTTTTAGAAGATCTTGCGTTCTTTCCCATGTTTACCTTCTATATTTGCTCTTCATGGCTTACTCCTTTTACTTCTAAATCAAAAGGGTTTTGTTTTTTTTTTTTTTTTGCGGTTATTTTATGAAAGTTGGCACTTTTTTTTTTTAAACAAGTAATGTGTTGGCAGAAAGAGTCTTTAAAAGAGGAGTTATCAGTGAGTTTAATGTTTTGTTTTAATCCTGGGGATTGAACCCAGGGTCATTCTACCTCTGAGCAACATCCTTTTTATTTTTTATTTTGAAACAGGGTCCCCCTGAGTTGTTGAGGGTCTCACTAAGTTGCTCAGGCTGACCTCAACCTGCAATCCTCCTGTCTCGGGCTCCCAAGGAGTAATATGATTACAGCCTGTGCCAGCAAGCCTGGCAGGGCTTTTAATGTTCTTTATACACCCCCAAAACATAAAAAGGACTCCATTTATTATGATAATGGTAGATATAGTTTAATGACTCTAGAACAGTTGTAAATCAACCTTTAAATGATTGGTGGACTTCCATGTCCCATCCCAAGTAATATTCATTTTATTATCCAAGTCTATATATAATCATGTGATTTCTAGTCTTAGTCAATGTTATATTCATTTATTTTTAACAAAATAACTAAAATGACGCCAGTCTCTTGACTTGGGGCCTTGCTGGCCTTTATTGCTGTACTTTCCCTCTTCCCCTTTGCCCTCTTCATATTTATATACACATATACAGTATGAATATATACATAGCATTTATTTTATAGAAACAAGTTTACATTTATTTATTTATTTATTTATTTATGTATTCTTTGTGGTACTGGGGATTGAACTCAGGGGCATTCTACCTCCAAACTACACCCCTAGTCCTATTTTTTTTATTCTTTATTTTTTGAAACGGGGTATCACTAAGTTGCGGAGGGCCTCATTAAGTAGCTGAGGCTGGCTGGGAACCCGGATCCTCCTGTCTCAGCCTCCTAAGTACTGGGATTATAAGCATCCGCCACCACCCCCAACTTCTTGTTTACTTTTATTTAAAGACAGTCTTTAAGTGGCTAAAAACCTAATTTCCTCCCCCCCCCCCCAAGAATTTGGCAAACTTTCTGTTATCTGTTTCTTAGCAATTTTGACCAAATAGGTTTGGGTTTAATTCCAGACAAAATATTTTTTCCATAATAAGTTCAGAGAATAGTATTTTTAAGAAACGAAGGATTTTTATCAAGTTCTACACTCTGATGGAATGTAAGTTAACTGTTTTAAGAGATAAAAGTATTGGTTTGCTATTTGTTTGTATTAAACATAAAATATTAATTTTCTCATTGCTGTGCTTAATAGCTGAAATGAGTTCAACTGATTTTATGTGAGGCTGATATCAGTAGTGGAAGCAATATGTCAATTCCAATTTACTCATCAAGACTTGGTTTATAAGTTAATTCAAGAAAGACTGTCTTTTGTTTGGTTAAGTAATGAGATGGCTTAATTACAAGTTTCGGGATATAAGACTGTTGCCTTTCAGGTCTTCAGAACAGCAAAACTTGTGCATGTGTTGTGCAAGGCACTATTTTAAGTGTTTTATTTGTATTCACTGATTTCTTCCTTACCATAACCTTATCAAGTGTATATTTTATATCACACTCATGTTACAGATGGGGAAACTGAGGCAGATAAGAGACTAATGAGTGGCAGAGACAGGATGTGAACCCAGACAATCTGGCTCTGGATCCTACAGTCTTCATCCTACACTGCTCTCCTGGAAGGAGACATAGCACATTCCTGAGCTTCTGGCTCATAGCAGGGCAGCAGTGGCCATGATGGAGACAAGCGAACCACAGTGTTTAACAACCAACCAGCCAACTGACACAAATGATAAGGAATAGCAGCTTCTGCCATCTGAGGAAGAAACAGGACACTAACCAATGAGGTGGCATTTGGTCTTGGGCGCTTTTCATTTAATCTCGCTTTAAGTTTAAAATACCTATAAGTTAAAATACCTATATGGCAAGTTCACCTTAAGAATGAGGCCTGGTTTGGCTTATTATGACTGTATTTTTTTTTTTTTTGCGGTACTGGGGATTGAACTCAGGGGTGTTCTACTTCCAAGCTATACCCCCAGCCCTATCTTTTATTCTTTATTTTGAAACCAGATCTCACTAAGTTGCAGAGCGCCTCACTAGGTAGCTGAGGCTGGCCTTGAACCCAGATCCTCCGGTCTCAGCCTACCAATGCTGGGATTACAAGCGTGCACCACCATGCCCGGCTTTATTATTACTGTATTGAGTTGTCAATACAAAAAGCAAAAAACAAAACAAAACAAAAAACCCCTAAGTAGTACTCTTTCATTGACGCTGCAACATGTTAAGATTATTTTTGAAAATCTGTCATTTGTAATAGAATATTTGAAAATTTTCTATGTTAGACTCTATGACTATTTTTTTTTGCGGTACTGGAAATTGAACTCAAGGGCATTCTACCTCTGAGCTATCCCCCCACCCCTATTTTTTATTCTTTATTTTGAAACAGGATCTCACTAAGTTGCAGAGTGCCTCACTAGGTAGCTGAGGCTGGCCACGAACCAGGATCCTCTGGTCTCAGCCTCCCAAATGCTGGGATTACAAGCGTGCGCCACCACGCCCGGCTTCTATGACTATTTTTAGTGACCAGGAATCTAAAATGCTCACATATGAGGGCTAAAGTCTAATCCTCATTAGCTTATTCATTCTTATAACTAAAATAAATTTGATCAATCCCTAAATTATAATGGTTTGACTTATTATGGTCAGAATATAAATTTTCAACTTTACAGTGGTGCAAATGCCATATATAGTCAGTACAAACTGTACTTTGTGAAATTGTGAGTTCTGATCTTTCCCTGGGCTAGTGAGATGCAGTGTATATTCCCAGTCAGATATAAATTCATGAGAGGAATCAACCAGTACTCTATAGTACTATTTTGCTCAATTACATGCATTTTTATTTATTTTTTACCTATAGAATATTTTTAACTTACTGTGGATACATGGGGATTTAACTGCATTGTAAGTTGAGGAGCATCTGCATTGTGAAACAGAAGTGACTTATTTTCAGATGATATATTAGTTTCCTTTTAGTCAGCATGCAGTTTTAGATTTTTTCCCAAAAAATGTTCGAAATATTTTTCCATAATATTTTTCTCCGCTTTTCTCACAACAAATTTAAAATGTTTCTTTTCTTTGAATTTTTCCTGAAATGTTCTTTTTCACTACATTAATTTTCTTATGACCAAAACTTTGTACCCAATAATTTTCTCTTTTCTGCATCAATCCATGCATCTTAAAATATGATTGCACAAGTTACTCTTCTCTTTCATTTTCTTCCAAAATGATTCATTCTTTTATTTATACCATCTTCCTGTCATTGCTGCCTAGAAGCCTGGTGGTTTTAGAAAACTAAAGAATATATCTAACTGTATAGAGAAGATCTTAATTTAGATTTTGAAATGAAAGAAGATAGGATTGATATGAATTTGTCTGTCCATACTGATTCTTTTCTCCACAATCACTTCATTTTTAGTATTATTAGAGTGTGTTTGTATTTGTCTGGTAAGCTCTTTTCTTTTAACTTGGAATAAGAGTTTAAGATTTGCCGAGTCACCTAAGGTAAACAATAGCAGTGTCAGTAAGTATGCAAATATCTCAACTTCCATGCTAATTTATTTCAGCACTATTCAAAATAGTCAAGATGTGGAAGCAGCCTGAGGGTCCATTAGTGAATGAATGGATTAAAATGTGGAGTCTACAATGATGGAATAGTATAAAGTCTTAGAAAAGAATGAAATTCCATGATTTGTGATATCATGAGTGAACCTGAGGAGCATTATGCAAAACCAAATAAGCAAGGTACAGAAAGACAAATTCTGTATGATCTCATTTATATCTAAAATCTGAGTTGCTCTTATAGAAGCAGAGTAAAAAAACTGGGGTACAGGGAAACATGAGGAAAGGGAAGATGTTGATCAAAGCTATGTTTCAGTTAGACTGCAGAAACAAATATTAGTGATTTATTACACTGTTTTGTTTGTTTGTTTTTTGCGGTATCGGTAATGGAACTCAGGGGCATTCTACCTCCGAGCTACACCCCCAACCCTATTTTTTATTCTTTATTTTGAAACAGGGTCTCACTAAGTTGCGGAGTGCCTCACTAGTTAGCTGAAGCTGGCTGTGAACCCGGATGCTCCGGTCTCAGCCTCCCAAATGCTGGGATTACAAGCGTGCGCCACCACGTCCGGTTTATTACACTGAGTTTTGACGATACTTCATAATAATGTATATTTCTTTTTTTTAAATTTATTTATTTATTTTTTAGCATGGATTTTTATACATTTCTTGGGTACAACAGGGTTAATCACACATTTTTGTTGGGTACAAGCTAGTACAGGTAAAGACATCATGCACATATTTCTCATTAACCCTTCCCCAATTCCCACCCACCCTCCCCCTATCTCCAGGTCAGTTTAGTGATTGGCTTTGATGTGATCTTGTAAGTACATCATGCTCATTAGGGTGTCCCCCCTCCTCCCATTACCTCCCATTAAGTCAAATTTTTGTTCACCTAAGAATTCTCCTTCACCTGGAATCCCTCTTATGTCCCATTTTCTCCCTAGCTTCCACATATTAGGGAGAGTATTTGATTTTTAACTTTTTAAAGTTAAAAAGACTTAAGTGAGACTGACTAATCTCACTTAACATAATGTTTTCCAGTTCCCTCCATTTCCTTGCAAATAACATGATTTTGTTCTTCTTTATGGCTGAGTAAAATTCCATTGTGTACATATCCCATAGTTTTGTAATCCATTCATCTGTTGTTGGACATCTTGGCTGGTTCCATAGTTTGGCAATTGTAAACTGTGCAGCTATAAACAT